>LBNU01038206.1:766-11575 GCA_014162995.1 Artemisia annua | reverse complement strand
TTACTTCAAGGATCTTTGTCACAATCATAGTAAACGACACAAAGTGACGTATTAAAGTTTAATTTATTTCAAAATACCAAATATCCAAAGAACATGACATTTCGTAAGTTAAGAACAAGTTTTATTCTGAAAGAAATAAAGTAGTTTATTAAAGTCCATGCTATGTTTATGCCCATTCCGTGCCTTCAAGTTCCATCTTGTTTAGTTACCTGAGATAAACATGCTAAAGTCAACATAAAGTTGAGTGATATTCATAGGTTTAAGTTTAATAGTTTGAACCACAAGTTAAAGAATATATTGCAATCACATGCAATCAACAAGTTTAAAATCAATGTTCCTGTTATTGCCTTAAGCTCATGACACGCAACGATTAACAGCCAATCATAATCTCAAATTATGACGGTAAGTAATAGGCCCCCAAGATAGGTATTTGTCAATAACCTATTATAAGAACAATAAAGTGCGCCTGGTGTTTTCTCTAACGACCAAACGAGGATTGTTAATCACTAATAGTACTATCCACACTTATTTACGTTCACCCTGCAAGTGATTAAGGTTCATGATCGAGGGACTTTTGACAATAGTAACTTAAGCAAATAACATTAGCCTGACGGTATCATAATACCCGGTATAAAAGACTTGTGTTTGTGTTTTAAGCATGTATCCCCCCCACGGGAAAAATAGTTAAAGAGTGGGCTATGAACTCACCTTAGTAGTACAGTAGATGTAGTAGTATCGTATACTCAACGATGTTAGGCAACGGCTTCACACACAACCTAAAAGATAATGTAAGTTTCAGTTGATAGTCTAAGTCTGGTTTTATCGCGATTACTAGTTATTTAGTTATGAACAAATCTCGTGTTTGTTCAAATGCTTAAAGTTTAAAAATAAAGTTATATACACATATAACTTGTAAGTATAATGATCGATGGTTGATGTAAAGTTATTATCAAGGTTTTGTAAATGATAAGTCATGTTTGTAACTTATAAAAGAAAATGAAATAAACGTATCGTTAAAAGAAATAAATAATATCTCGTTATATCGTTAATTATAATTATAGTCACGAATTATATAACGTATTTATATAAGTTAAATTTATGAAAGTTATACATTAAATATGTGTTTATATATAAAACATTAATATTATTTTTATAAAATAATATTTACAGAAAATCCCTTAAGTTTCACCAAATTACACTTTTAACCCTAACGATATAAATTTTACACCGTTAGTCCAAAGTTAATTATTATTTCATTTTAGGTCCAAATGTATCAATATTAACAATATTTACCCACAAGTTTCAATATTTCCTGTTTCTAACCCAGAAAAATCAGTTTGGCAGTTTTGACCCTAAGTTTATAACTTTGGCAGTTTTAGTCCCTAGGTTGTAAAGTTTTGCAAATTTAGTCCAAAAATTATAAAATTAAAAACTTAACATTATTATTTTCCAAATAAGCTCAGGATGTTTAGAATGGCTTATTTCAACTGCTTATTTCATTAAAAACAACTTATTTCCTTTATTGGGCCTTAACGAGACATTATCAAGGCCCAATAACAAATTTTGATCCGTTGGGCTTTCGAAAGTTTTGGGCCTGGACTTGGGTTCATTTTTAGAGTATAAAAATGTTATGAAACAGCTTATAGGACCAGCTTATCACAAAAGCTTATTGGGCTTTAGTTAAGCCCACGTTAAGTTGTTTATGTCTTTATGAAAACTGCTTGGGTCGATTAGAAAAGGGTCGGGCAATTGGTTCAAACGTGATCTTTAGGTCGAATGAAATATGTCATTCATTTGTCAACCAAGGTGTCAAAGAGGTCGAACAATAAGAAGGCATGGTCATGTGTCGAATTTAGAAATGGCGAGGCCAAAGTGATTGGCCAAAATCATTTATCAAAACAGTTTCAATACTTAGAAAATTTCTAAGTGTTTTTCATATATAACGAATAGGCCAAGTGGTCACAAAACGTGTCGAGTTAAGTGGTTAAACGTCATGTTCATGTTCAAAACTTTATACATCTCGATTGTTAACATATTGAACAAATAGAATGTCGAATTAAACGTATAGGTCGTGTTATTATTTTACGAGTTAAATAGGCAAAGTAAATGTGTCAAAAACAAAAATAACAAAATGGAAATAAGGAAAAGAGTGTCGAGTGACTTACTTCACCTCAAAAGGTGGGGTGTAAGTTTGATATAGGTTCGAATTGGTACTGAGGATCAACGTAGGATGGTTCACGGCTCAGCAAAGGTTCAAGACGAGCTAGAATGGTTCTCTTGATTGGCTTCTATGACTCGTACACCTTGTCAACTTTCTGTCCCAACTTCTTCGTATATTCGAATTGCTTCTTGATGTTTTGGTTCGTTTGAGTTTGTGATACCAACTGAGCTTGCATGGCAGCTTATATAGTGTGTTTTGGAGATGATGATGATAAGCACAAGAAGTCACAAGGGTTGTGTGTTGGCTTGGTTTCAATGTGTGGCACCACTTACTTGTCCAATCGAATGAAAACAAGCAAGAGAATATGTAAGTGAATCCACTATACATTCCTGACATCTTACACATTGTATAGTGTTAGTTTTGTGGTGATTGGGAGACATGTGAGGTCACTAGGAATGTCTTTATATGGTATTGTTTATCTCGTTCATATGGTTTTGTGGTTTCACTTTGGGCAGTTTTAAGGTAGCAAATGAATGAGTAAACGAATGAATTTTAGCAATTCTAAATCTTTGTTTGGTGGTAAATCAAGTGATGTAAAAATGTACCTATGTTATGTGTCGAGTTTGTGAAATAACAAGGGTGTTTGGGTGTGTGTCGCGACTGGGAACCAAAGGAAAGAAAAGAAAAATACAAGGGTGCGTTTTGGGCTCTAAGCCCTTTTGGGCTTTTGGGTTCGTCTGGCCCAGCAAGAGAAAGAAAAGAAAAAGTAAAAGGAGTCCGTTTGGTTAGTATTTGGGTTTAAGTGGCCCAATGGGTCACGGGGGCCCACGTAGAAATTTTCAAGGGTCGGGTTACGGTTCAATAATATTAGTGGGTTGTCTCGAGAATTTTCGTAGGCTCCGGGAATATATAAATATTGTACGGTGTTTAAACGAAATGTATATTTATAAAAATATTAACGTTTAAAATATGTTTGCGATAATTAGACTATCTAGGTTTGTGTGTAAGCATCGTTCCTACGCAAATGATAAATCACAATTTACCGTTGTGATTTATATAACAAGTCATATATAAAAAAAAATTGTCACTCGTAAAAGTGGGTATTTAAATAACGTAATAATTCATATATATTTACTAAGCGTATGGGAAAATTACGAGAGGCTACAATAAATCAAATCATTGATTAATAATTAAACATAAGAGTAATCTCTAGATGCATGCATTTATCCAATCATGGATTATTGCACTTTGTATACTTCAAAGATTTATTTGAATTCATAAACTCCTTTTGATTACTTATCGTCCTCGCTCAAGTAATCAATTAAGAAAGAGTTTTTGATATTCATTGTCAAATTTCATATTCATATAAATATGACAATTACCATCTTTGTATCTTTAATGTTCTTAGGAAAGAGTATTAAATCATAGTTAATTGCTTAAATATGATTAATAATCTTGTCATAAGATATACATTAAGATATGTGTACAATTTTGTCCATATGAGTTTTAACAAAGATTTAAACCACTAGGGTTACATTATCTTTGAATAAACTCATCATCATTCTCTAGCTATTAAGAATTAAGATAAACCAAATTTGTAAAATTTGAATATTTTTATGAACAACATCTATAACATTCATAGTGTGAGTAGTTTACCCAATCCATTATTTGGTAATACTTCATCATATAATTCCCAGCATATTAACCAATTATCTGAGATATCCAAGTGGATCTATGAATGATAATTCCATCATCTTTTGAGGTTTATCATTTACATGTTAAGCCTCATCATGATTTTCACTAGTATGATTTTAGAAGATTATGTATTTTGTAATAAAACTCCCACTTGCCTTTAGAAATTTATAGATAATCTATAAATACTTAGCAATTAGAGCAACAATCCAATTTTCTCTTTTTGGAATATTACAAATACACATTGAGAGTTTCTGACATTTTTTTGTTAATATCCTACACATAAATAGCTTAACAAACTCAGAACTCCAATTTAATACTTAATGTGATTCATCACATTTCATAACGTATTATTAATCTTCTAGGAGTCTAATTGAGTATATTCAATCCATACTCAATTTCTAACCTTGATAACTTTTGGAAGAAAAGAAGTTATAGTTATCTTTAGTCAAACAATACCAATAGAGTTTGATTCTCCTAACCGAACACACCATAAACTTGTGGTATTTCATTAGGACTCATATTGTCAGACAATCTATCAATATGAAAGATAAACTTATCTTTTAGCTTGTCTATTTACCAACTAAATCAACTTAATGATGAAATAGAATTTCCAAGCCTCTTTGCATGCTTTATAACCCAAGTACTTATTAATCAAGTTACTTCTTGTTCATGTCTCTATAAGAAGACATAAACCGTTATAATCCCATTACACGTTATTAATCATTGATCAATTCAATGACTTCTTGTATATGTCTTAATTAAAAAACATAACAAGCTAACGTCTTACTTTACATTATACTAAGCCTTGCATAAAGACTTCATGTTTATAACTATACAATAAAGTATAAACATGTATAACTAAAGTAATCATGAACACCATCATTTGGTTTCAATCATATTTTCAAGTTAACTTACTACTCTCATTTATTTATGTCATTCTAAGAATACATAATTATTGAAGTAGTATTATATCACTTCATGTATTTATGTCATTCCAATAATCCATAAATATTGAAGTTGTCTTGTTACCATATTGACACATGTTCTAATAGGAGTCTAATTTAGAAACAGTAAATTATCCATGTAGGTCTCACGCATACATGGAAATTCACCTTGTTGTTGGAATTTAGTCTGCGTCTCACGTTTACTAAATTTCAACACCAAGTGTTTCTTAGATTAGATGTATTAATCATATTAGAACTATAGTCTCTTACTTTGCAGTTAAGAGAATCCTTTAAATCATATTACTATGTGTTGTACCTTGCACACAATCAAGATTTCTCCCACTTGTGCATGGAACAACATCAAGTACCACATAAACAACACGCACGCGTTTGTTATTGTGAACAATATGATTTGTGTCATTATATTAACATAACTAGTAGATATAGAGTCACTCAATCAATCAAGGAAACGCACATGACTATCCTTGAAAATATTAATGTCTATATTTTGGAAAGTAATTATCTTGAGATATACAAAAGATAATCTGAGTTACAATCAAGACAATAAGTCTTGTAACTCCCACTGAATTAGAGAACATTACAATAATCCCTTATTCAGTAATAGGCACACAATACTCCCACTGAATTTGACAACATTGTAAATGTTTCATTAATCAGTGAAAGGAAATAGTGTACTATTTACTTTCCTACATCTTTTGAGAAAACCCATTCCAACAATTATATAGGTTCTAAAAGAATGTATTCTACTACGTAAATGTGATTCATCACATTCCAAACTATTAACTTGAAAAAACTGGGCATGTAATTTCTTCCTGAATAGATCTACCATTCCAACAATTGTATGAAGTATCTTTAAATGGTCAAAACAAAACAACTAGATAAAATTGCTAGTTTGTCTTTTACCATTCTTGCGGTAATATGTCTAGTTTCTATTTTAATAACTCATAAAGTGCAAATCATCTTACTATTAAAGATTGCTATGAGTTATAGACAATTCTAATTATCCTATTATACCTTTCTCATTCATGAAAAGGATTAGGATTAAGTCTCACTTCTCTATATGGAAAGAAGACTATGTTTATTCTTTTGGTAAAGTTGATCCTAACCAAAAACCCATACGGGTGTAGATCAATTTACTTGTAAAAAGAATAACTCATGTTTACGGTTCAATGTTGCATTAATACATTTAAAAGAATTTTCAAAATTCAATTTTAGTATTTTCGATAATACATGTTTTCAAGAAAATATAATACCCAAGGATATATTCATATAACCATCTTATTTTCTTGAAAACCTAGGATCCAACTTTTCATAATTTCACTACGTCATTTGATCTGCCATATAGTGAAAGTACAAAACGATGGTAATCTGTCGAACAATAATTGGCAAACAATTTTCCAATTCCTAGATCATTATGGGATTTACATCAAATTGATTCATCAATTTTCAATGTAAGCATGTTTCATCCCATCTCATGTCGTAAGCTCTAAGTCTCACACATCAACTTACTTAAGTCGTCTAACTTAGAAACTGCAAATTCTCCATGTGTGGTCTCACGCACACTCGGAAATTTACCTTGTCATTAATCTTGGTCCAGGTCTCACGCATACCCAAAATTAACTTCAAGTGTTCCTCATAGTTAGATGGCATGTGACATAAATTTTTATAGGGTATTAAATTTTGATGTGAAATCAAAACATGTATAAAGATGCATGCACTCACCTTTATAACATAAGTTTTCAAAACAATTTTTTCTAATTACCAATTAGCAAGATAAAATTAAAATCTTTTGTATGAGGTATTGGGTTCACCAATTAAAGAAGAACCTACAATTATCATCCACCAAGTGGAATTGAGGTAAATCACCCTTAAGATGATATTGTACATATAATGGAGACGTAGGTAAGATGTCTTTAACGAACTCATAAGTGTATGGAAACCAAAGGTAGACTCTAGGCTCTTTCCAAACATTGTTTCCATCACTATGAATTTGTTAAAAAAAACTTACTTTCAAGACCATATGTACAAAAACATCAATCAAAACAAAAGTTTATAACTTTCATCTTAAAACATATTAACAACTTTAACAATAAAGATCTCGTCGCGAGGATGCATTTAACGCATTACGGCATGTAAGGCCAACCCCTAAGTATGACACATAAGATCTTGATATTGTAGAGTTATTAATAATTAGGTTTCACCATTATTAGTCCAATTAAATTTTCTTTTGAATTACCGCTTTATTTGGGGCAAACATCACCATGTCTCGAACTCTCCACAATAAAACAAAGTAACCACCCATAAAAAAAACAAAAATAACAGCCAAGATCGGATTATAGAATCAACCAACAAATGTGGCGCTATCGGTAAGCACGACTCCAATATACCACCGAAGCAGATGCTTCGATTTATAATCAGTGCGCGAATCAAGCGACTCAAGCTAGATGCCCACCTTGACAGAAAGACAAGTCAAATGTCAAGAAATAGATGCACCCGCAACATATATATAACCACTACTTTTAGAGAGGAAGATTTTTCTAGATCTAATTCAAGAAACTTTCTGTATGGCTCATCTAGTTCTGTTATGTTGTGAGCTTGACATGTTCTAGTTCTGCTCTCATATTGATGTGTTATTGTTTGATATGCAGCCAGCCTACATTCAAGGGCTCTTCATATCCAGATGATGAGATATAGATCAATGGGAGAAAAACTGTAAGTTTAACCTGCAAATTTACTTATTATGTTCATTTTTTGGATTAAAATTCATTGATGTTGTTTTTTGAATTACTGCTGTCATGTTTGTGTTAATACTGCTAGATGGAATTGGTTGCGTGCCATTGAACTTCAAAGAAAATGTGCCAATATTTACTGCTGCATACAACAGTTACTACTGTAGTGATAGTTGGTACACTCAGAGATTAAGACCGCTCGAAGTTGCTAAGCTAGTTGCTTATGGCGAAAGATATAGATACCTTAGGAAACTTTGTAAGGCCTACAAGGACTCCTTGGTGTATGAAAGGATGTCCAATTTTATATTTGGTCACTTAATACATTTCCCAATTTATTGTATTTGAATTTGTTTTCAGTATATATCTTGAATTGTTGGATAATATTGATTTTTGAATCGTGACTAAAAAGATTGCATATTAGTCACACTTATTTAACACTTTTGGTACACTGTTTGCTTAATCGTTGTTGTGCTAAATATTACAAAGGCACACAAACCATAAAAATTCATGTGACCATTGGATGATCAATAGTCACACAAAATACACATCTAATTTTAAAACAGCATATGGTCACACTTATAACGCTTTTGCCACGTTTGTCTAATGTATGGGACTAAATATCCAAAAACCAAACATGGGTTTGTGGACTAATATTACAAAAGGCCCAACCAAACCATAAAAAATTCAGTGGCCATTGGATTGATCAAAGTCACACAAAATACACATTTGTCACTTCAAAGAGATATGGTCACCACTTATTAAAACACTTTTGGCACTTTGTTTTAAATTGTATGTGACTAACTCCCCAAAAAAGCAACACCCATTGCGTGACAATCATCACAAAACGACACTTATTGGTATATTCATGTGGCCAAAGGACTGGAAATAATCATCACATAATACACGTTTACTAAAAAGACTCATCTCAAATGTCACATATTATATATTTAATGTTGGCCAAAGGCAAACCAATAAGTACTCTCAAAAAAAATATTCGTGGACTTAAGGTATTACGGTCACGGATAATTGACTAATCCAAACAAAACTTTGCTAATTTTCACACATATTCGGGGTTTTGGTCCTCTTTTTCGATGGAAAAGGCCCACGAACTCAAAACAACGTCACCAATGCCACCTACGGTGGCGGGACTTTGGTGAACACACGACGAAAAAAAAACGTGTGTGACTATATGCATAATCGTCACGCATTTTGGGCGTCTGATTAAACCTTTTTGTACCAGTGTATACACATTACTAACGCATTATAAAATTTCATAATAAAATTTTAAGGTTAAGCTAAATAACTTTGTGGCTTAATACAACATGGATACTAAACTGAGCGCTGAAAACTAACTGAATATAGAACTAAGCAATAATAGATTACGAGGTTAATTAAGAACATGATACTACAATTGATTAATTACTAAAATGTACTAGAAATTAAATCAAGGCTGAGCTACAACTTGATAATACAATGAATATTTAATATTAAAGCTGAATACTATAAACATAAAATGCTAGACGACTATAAACATAAACTGATGTGCTATAAATAATACTGAGGTTGAGCCACCGACAATACTTTAGGTAAAGAACCAATCGAGTCTATTAATACTATAATAGGCTTAAACATGTCAGCATAAGATTAAACATTGACCAAAATATCAACATGATAGTTAATATGGACCCAAACTGGTCAACTTGATGCTGTAATATGACCAATGGGTCAACTGATACTTAATATGAGCCCAACATGTCAACATGATTCGAATATGGACCCAACGGGTTCAATTGATACTATTTGACCAACAGGTCAAACATGATAGTTAATATGACAAAACAGTCAAACATGTACTGGAAATATGACCCAACGGTGTCAACTTGATACTTAATATGACACAGGTCACCTGACCTGATACATAAATATTGACCCAACGGGTCAACAAGAAACTGAATATGACCCACACGGGTCAACATTGATATAATATGACCTCACAGGTCTACATGATACTTAACTTGCATAGTAACTTGTGATATAGCAAAGGCATATATATACTAACACGCTTAATCTATAACATGGTTAACTTGAAAAATCCGTTACTCCACCTTGGGGCGCGTATAATGTAGATGAATTGATTCGAATATTGCCCGAACACCTAACAGATAGATGGCACACGCATAATGTTAACAATAAACAAACTAAGCATGAATATAACATGATGATGCAATATAAATTCAAACTAAACACACATTAAACTAATATAATGCATTTAAAACTCAAAAACTGGTTATGGCCATAAATCTCTCCAAACATGCACTTACTAGCTCGCGAAACTCGGAGCTTATATTATTTCTTTTAATCTCTCTTGTTCTGCCAAACATGAATTAACCATATAGGCTGGAAGAACAAAACTATCATACATATTAAAAACCACCCAAGACTTTGCAAAAAAAACTCATATCATGTCTTAATCACAAAACATTAAACAAAGTATTTGCTGATTTTCTGCAGCAGCCACAAATGCACCATTTTGCTGCTTAACTACTTAACCAGGTCATGAGGCTAATTTTCCTTGGAAGGGTATACTATTTTCCCTTTCTGAAAAGGTATGGCACGCTCCCAACGGAGCTTACGGTCTATCCGGTATGAATTTTTTAAAGTATCGGTTTTGCTGCACATTTCAAGATCAGGACTTTGGCTGCACTTAGTTCGCCCACTTTTAAACCATTAACCTCTAATGTAACAAAAACTTAAACATTAACAACTGAAGTACACTCACTAGGCTTTCCAAGAAAGTCCAGCCATGATTCAAATACCAAGCTACCACGATTTTTTATATAATTTAAAACACGACTAATCATTGCTGTAAATTTCAGCAACTGTTTAGCATTCAAATAACTCAAAATCTCATAAGGGGGTGTTTGGATTAGCTTCTAAAATACATCAATAACACCTCTAAACATCATAACTTAATCACTAAACATAATCCCATCATAAACCCCCAATCATTCAAACCTCTTAGATCAATAGTTCACTATCATCATGTAACCATGTATAACACTTACTAATCATAACCTCATAGCTTATATTCATGTTTAAACATATAATAACAACCTTGAATTTTAGGACAGAAAACATAATGACTACTTGGAAGCTCTTGATTCATCATAACAACAAGCCTTGATAACCCTTTGTTATCTTACTTAATCCATGATAAAATTTTGATGGAATTAGCTAGGAAAATTAGTAGGGATTTCTT
>LBNU01038205.1:37649-116734 GCA_014162995.1 Artemisia annua | reverse complement strand
TCTTTCATTTATCAAAGTTAAAAACCAAAAACATTTTACATTTCGTATTTCATTTTCATTTCTTTTCTTTACTTAATCTTGCTTTCTTTCTTATTTCATTTTCTTTACGTTTTATTCAACTTATGTTTTCTTTTATCGTTCAACTCATTTCTTTTATTCTCGTACTTTATTTCTTTTAAGTTTTAAACAAGTTTCGTAGTATAACTAAATCCAAATCACATCTTTTAAACCCATTCACTTCACATAACTCACGACTCGAGTGACAAGATCAATTTCAACCCTCGTTGGGACTACGACCCGTGGTTTACGAGCTTCACCGCTTAGTTTGCCTCGATCAAATTTTTGGCGCCGCTGCCGGGGAACGGTTGATAAGATTAAGTCATTCGTCGTTCGAGACTTGTGTTTTGAAGAACCTTCTTTTAGAAGTTAACGCTTTTCTTAAACATAAAAACAACTAAAAATTATAAAACCTATAAAAGCAAAAAATATTTTCTCTTTTCTTTTCCACCATGGTCTACCTTAAATACCCTCCCTTAGCTTTATTTTAGAGTTGTTTGGTCTATTTTAGTTTTTATTATTAGTTTCTAGCTTATTTTCAAGTTGTATTTAATGTTTCTTAAGCAAGCTTTTAACTTTATGTCTTAATCTTCTTATTTTGCTTATTTCTTAGCTTATGCATCTTTCTTTATCTTTTCATTTATCAAGCTTCTTTACTCTATCTTGATCACAATTAAGCTCAATAAGTCTTTGCCACCACCTTTCATAAAAGAAATTTTCGTCCTTATGAATATGACTTGAGACTTATTTGGTTTTGCTAGCTTGTAAAATCTTATTTTAGTTTTACTTTAGCTTATTTACGAGTTTACAAATCGTGTTTGTTTTCAATCTATCTTTTGTTTTAAAAAGCTTTTTAGTTTACAAAGCCCTAGAAATATGTTTAGCTTATTTGAATTCTTGAGCAACCTCTATACTTATTTTGGTTGTTTGTTTTGTTAATATTGATTCTAAATATAGTTTCTAATAAGTTTCCCTAAAAAGTTTCACGTAAAAATATTTCCAGTTCTTAAAAACTTAATATAGCGAGTATGAGAGTTAGGGTTTAGAGAGTATGAGTTTAGGGTCTAGCGAGTATGGGAGTTTTGTTAAGTCCAGCGAGTATCAAATCTGTTTGATAGCGAGTATGCTATAGAAAATCTAGCGAGTTTGGCTTGGCTAGAAAAGATAGCGAGTATCAATTTTAATCCAGCGAGTATGGTTCTTTATATCCTAGCGAGTTTCATTAATCGGTAGCGAGTAGGGATTTGATTGCTAGCGAGTATGGAGTCTTTTCCATTTGTAGCGAGTTTGGTCATTCATAGGTTAGCGAGTATGGCCCTAGCTAGCGAGTTTGGTTTAGGTAGCGAGTTTAGTTTTTAAATTACTTAGCGAGTTTGGTTTTCTACACAACATAGCGAGTTTCATTTTTTTTACATAGCGAGTTTCATTTTTTTTAGATAGCGAGTTTGAGTTTTTATTCATTTTAGTTTTCGAGTCTTAATCTCTTTTGTGTCGTGTACTGTTTACTTCTAAAGTCGAGCTAGGCTTATTTGCACTCCATCGTTTATCGAGTGGAGTTTACTTTAATTCATTTCTTACCGTTACTCTGTCGAATTTTCGTTAAATCTTTTTAACTTAGTTTATTTTTATTTTCACTTAGTTTCTTTTCTTTTAAACGTTTTCTTTTCTTCTCTTTCATTTATCAAAGTTAAAAACCAAAAACATTTTACATTTCGTATTTCATTTTCATTTCTTTTCTTTACTTAATCTTGCTTTCTTTCTTATTTCATTTTCTTTACGTTTTATTCAACTTATGTTTTCTTTTATCGTTCAACTCATTTCTTTTATTCTCGTACTTTATTTCTTTTAAGTTTTAAACAAGTTTCGTAGTATAACTAAATCCAAATCACATCTTTTAAACCCATTCACTTCACATAACTCACGACTCGAGTGACAAGATCAATTTCAACCCTCGTTGGGACTACGACCCGTGGTTTACGAGCTTCACCGCTTAGTTTGCCTCGATCAGTGGCAAGTGTTCAGGGGAACTGGAGGAACCAGGTTCAGGAATAGGTTCATCAGAGGTATCCATTAGTTGGGATGAATCATCACTCTCAGAAGATGATGAAGATGTACCTGCATTGTTAGTACCACCAGGCAGCATGGCAGGGAGCAAAGTCTTAAATTTCCCCTTAAAACTCCTTTTCATGTTTGCAAAAAGCTTCTTTTTGAATGGGATGACCATGTACTGAGTTTTATTAACTGTTTCAAGATCCAATACCATTTGCAAAAACCTTGGATACATCAAAAACTTTGTGGTACTTTTGGAATTGGTTACCATTGCTTCAAAGATCATTTTTGAAAAATCATAGGTTTTATTTGTGGAGAGACAAATCAATGCAGAAGCAAGATTGCTACCAAATTGATCCCATCCACCACTCTTAGAACTTAGGCATTGAAGCAAATGGTGAATTAATAACCTCCAATTAGGAGTGAATTGACCTTTCCAAAAAGTAAGAGTACCATCAGGAAGGTATCCCATTTTCCTTATACCCTTAAAAATCCTTTTATTTGACAACATAGTAATACATGAGGCATCATTTAATTGAAGACTACTTCAAATGGAAGCCTCAGTAACAGAGTATTCAGTATTATCTATGGTTGCTCTTAACTCTTGAGTCCCATCAGCAAGAGTTTCGGCAATGGCAGTCTGCCAAAACTGTTTGACTAGGGAGTCATAGATAGTAGGGTTACATATCAAAGCATACCTGATGTAGGAACCCTTCATAAAGTCCACGATCTCATGGAAGTCATCACTGCCCACCGGTTTCTTCAAGAACCCTAGTTGATTGTGCTTAATACAGTACTTCATTCTTGCAATATTGTGCTCGCTTTGAATTTTGAAAGGTACTTAGAAAAGGTTTTTGTGTAGGGTTTAAATGGCCAAGGTGAAAACAGAGTATGCGATTTTCTTGCCAAAAATAGGTCATTTGTTTGCTACAATATTTTAGGAGAGAAAATAAAAGATAAGTATGAAAATAAAATCAAAATATTATCTTTATATACTCCTAGAATAGTGTAAAACTGTAACGGTACTATTTAAATAGTGAAAATCATTGGACCGATGACCAGTACTAACGGTCATAAAAAGTACACTGCCAGACTTAATTATGGTCAACCAGATTTAATGATGAATCACCAGACTTAACTTATGGTCAACGTTAACCATTAAGTTTATGTACCAAAAGTCTGAAAATAGCTTCCATGTGTCTTCAATCCATATTTTTGCCTGGAAAGATTAGTCCAAAAACCAAAAGAAGATAACAATATGTATAGATGCAACTGACTTAATCACCTGACTTAACTTAGAATGCATATTAATCCAAATTATTAGCAAACACGACTTTTAGTTTCAAATTATACATTTAACCTCCCCTTAAATGTAGCTAGATACCAAATAAATTTAAGAAACCAAAAGACCTTTGTTAATAATGAAAGTTTGTATTAAGTACTCAAACCAAAACAAAAGAAAACTTTGATGTTGCAAAACATAAATCAACTTATCCAAAAACAAACATGTCCTAATGACTTATTCAAACACAATGCAATGCAATGACCTTGAGAAGGAGTGAAGGCTTTCTCAAAGTTTAATGCCTTTTTCTTTTCTTAGCTTGGGATTCAATGTCAAGCTCCTCACAGATTTTGCCTAGCAATTGGCCACCAATGCTGAGAAGTAAGGTGTCAGCTGCATCAGTTTGTTCTTCACATTGAAGCTTGGAAGACATCATCCCAATGAGCACTTCAGTGCTTAAAGGATATGCCACATCAGTTAGCATGAATAATTCAACACCTCTCTTTGTGGATAGATGATGGACACTGCTAGTATGGTATAACTGCCACAGAATGGTTTTATCTTGACTTGGGAAGTTCCAATGCACATCTGTGGGATCTGGTGCATACATCCTCTGAAGCTCCACAAAGAGCTCTTGTGCCTTCACATCAATTTCTTTTGCAGTCTTGATATCCAACTGAACCAATTGCCATAGAGTGTCTAAGTCTTCTCTGTCACAAGACTTCACCATTTCTTTCATGTTCTTGTAACACTCTGATGTGCCATCAGCTCTTGTTATTTTCCAGACTTTTCATCTTCTATCTCTGCCAATCTTCCAGTCCTAAATCCTTGCAGGAAAAAGATTAATGTACACTTCCTTTTCAACCATAGCCAAAGGTTCTTTAGAACCCAGCTTGTGCTCTGAACACCCACTATCAAATAAATCTATGCAGCTTATGTTCTGAAGTGAATGGTCCTGCACATAAAAATAAGAGATTAGTTTCTCTTAATGACCCAAGCCTGTGCAGGCTTGGGTCCTTTTTTTGGATTCACATACTTGTATGTCTTGTAAGAACAAGATCCACTTTGACTACAGATGGATTTATAGGTTAGTTCATTTTTGAATGGATCCCATTTCCAATAGTCTGAATCCTTGGTAGGAGACCCCCCTTTACCCTTTGCAGCAAAAGAGTTTGACATCTTTGCTGCATTATTTGTAATGGGTCTTCTCACAGGTGATTTTGATTTTGAGAAGTTTCTTCTTTGATTAAACTGGTTCACTTGTGGGATAGAACTCCTCACATGTGAATGAGATTTAGCAAAATAACTTCTGGTATTTGTTTGATTTACCTGTGGTTTTACTGGTTGTTTAGGTCTGTAACACCAATTTGTACCCACGGGTTGAGCAGAATTAACCTTTTGCCCAACAGGTTTAACATTGTTTTTACCAGCATAAGCATTTTTCCTACCAGAATTAATTGTGGAATGACCCGTATTAACCCTTAACCCAGCAGAATTAACATTTATTTTTCTAGCATTTAGTTGCACTTGTCTAGGCACAAACTGATTGCATAGTTAATTCTATTTACAGCATTCCACACAGGTTTGACCTCAACATTACTAGTATTTGCAATTCTTTGTTTCTTTAGTTCATTTTCCTTAGCCATCCTTTTTTCATGAAAATCACAATCTTTAATTAAATGACTAGGACTATGACAAACAAAGCATCTCTTTTGAGTAAACACATAACCTCCTCCTAACACCCTATCCCTTTTTACATTCTTTTCCTTTTTAGGTGTGTCTGGTTTGTTTTCTTCTTGCCTAGGAGATTCACATCTAGTCTTAACGGATTTAACTTCAGACTTCTCTCTTTTAACTGATTTTGACTCTATACTAGGGCTACTTTCAGGTTCTGAATCAAAGTGTTCAGAGATGTTAGCAATGGACCCTGCACTGTCATTAGATTAACAGGTAGAGTATTCACTGACTTTGTCATCTGAAACACTTGTCTCAGGTACTTGTGGCCCTCTTTTTCCATAGACAAATAAAGAGTCATCAATTTCAGGCCCTGGATTAGGAGTGTAATCCCCACTTAAAGGTGGTGGAACTCCTTTAAAGTCATTGGTCTTAGCAAATCTATTATAAACTGGTTTATCTACAGAGTCCTCTTCTTTGCACATAAAATGTCTTCTCTGTCACAAGACTTCACCATTTCTTTCATGTTCTTGTAACACTCTGATGTGCCATCAGCTCTTGTTATTTTCCAGACTTTTCCTCCTCTATCTCTGCCAATCTTCCAGTCCTCAATCCTTGCAGGAAAAAGATTAATGTACATTCCTTTTCAACCATAGCCAAAGGTTCTTTAGAACCCAGCTTGTGCTCTGAACACCCACTATCAAATAAATCTATGCAGCTTATGTTCTGAAGTGAATGGTCCTGCACATAAAAATAAGAGATTAGTTTCTCTTAATGACCCAAGCCTGTGCAGGCTTGGGTCCTTTTTGTGGATTCACATACTTGTATGTCTTGTAAGAACAAGATCCACTTTGACTACAGATGGATTTATAGGTTAGTTCATTTTTGAATGGATCCCATTTCCGGTAGTCTGAATCCTTGGTAGGAGACCCCCTTTACCCTTTGCAGCAAAAGAGTTTGACATTTTTGCTGCATTATTTGTAATGGGTCTTCTCACATGTGATTTTGATTTTGAGAAGTTTCTTCTTTGATTAAACTGGTTCACTTGTGGGATAGAACTCCTCACATGTGAATGAGATTTAGCAAAATAACTTCTGGTATTTGTTTGATTTACTTGTGGTTTTACTGGTTGTTAAGGTATGTAACGCCAATTTGTACCCATGGGTTGAGCAGAATTAACCTTTTGCTCAACAGGTTTAACATTGTTTTTACCAGCATAAGCATTTTTCCTACCAGAATTAATTGTGGAATGACCCGTATTATCCCTTAACCCAGCAGAATTAATATTTGTTTTTCTAGCATTTAGTTGCACTTGTTTAGGCACAAACTGATTGCATAGTTAATTCTATTTATAGCATTCCACACAGGTTTGACCTCAACATTAATAGTATTTGCAATTCTTTGTTTCTTTAGTTCATTTTCCTTAGCCATCCTTTTTTCATGAAAATCACAATCTTTAATTAAATGACTAGGACTATGACAAACAAAGCATCTCTTTTGAGTAAACACATAACCTCCTCCCAACACCCTATCCCTTTTTACATTCTTTTCCTTTTTAGGTGTGTCTGGTTTGTTTTCTTCTTGCCTAGGAGATTCACATCTAGTCTTAATGGATTTAACTTTAGACTTCTCACTTTTAACTGATTTTGACTCTATACTAGGGCTACTTTCAGGTTCTGAATCAGAGTGTTCAGAGATGTTAGCAATGGACCCTGCATTGTCATTAGATTGACAGGTAGAGTATTCACTGACTTTGTCATCTGAAACACTTATCTCAGGTACTTGTGGCCCTCTTTTTCCATAGAAAAATAAAGTCATCAATTTCAGGCCCTGGATTAGGAGTGTAATCCCCCACTTAAAGGTGGTGGAACTCCTTTAAAGTCATTGGTCTTAGCAAATCTATTATAAACTGGTTTATCTACAGAGTCCTCTTCTTTGCACATAAAAACAATGTTATTCATTTCCTCTTCATAACTTAAGACTTCACTGTTTGACTTTAATTCATACCCTAAACCTACTTTGCTATTTAAACTCATTCCTGAGTCAGTAAGTTTAAATAGGTTTTTATTAGAGTTCTCCCATTTATCAACTATACTCTGTAGATTTTCTTTATCTTTTATAGCTTTTAGACCAATTCTCTGATACCTTTTTAATTTCTCATCCTTTTCATAAATCTCATTTGCTTGAAAAGTAAGTTTCTCATTCAAATTAGCTTGCCGTTTTGATAGTTTTTAACCTGAGCCTCTAAGGTTTTGACTGCATTCTCATAAGCAAGTATTTTTACATCTAGCTCTTCTATTTGGTTTAAGTGTTCATCACATCTAGCTTTAACACTATTGTAAGAATCAATACATAGCTTAGAGCACAATGATACCTCAGAGTTGGAGCTTATGGCCATGAGTGCATGATTTATAGAATCCTCCACATCAGTATGCTCCACTAGTTGATCACACCATCATCCATTGTTAGCAGGCCAACTTGACTTGTCTCCTTCTTTTGCCCTTCTTCTGAATGCATAGAGTTCCCCTTCTTCTTTTCTTCAGATGTCACCTTTGCTGTACATTCCCTAGCAAAGTGACCAGTGTTGTTGCACTTGTAACATAGAAGTTTTGATTTATCAAATCCAACAGGTTTGTTCCCATTGTATCTGATGTTTCTTCCAGTCTTCTTGAAGAATCTTTTCACCCTTAGTGCAATCATGGCTAGCTGCCAATTGATGTCCATTTCTTCAATATCAACATCATTGATCTGATCAAGATCATCATGGATCAGATCTCTGTCTTCAGACCTCTTTGCAAAGAGAGAATAGAGAACTTCATCAGCAAAACCACTAGGAACATCTCTTTCTCTTGAGTCCCTTGAAGAAGAAGCATAACTACCAGAATTAAAACTACCAGTATTAACCTTGTTAGTACTGGTTTTGCCTTGTCCAACAAAGGCAACATTTGATGCACTGGTGGATGTCTTCAACCCCCCCCTTTGATGTCCTGTTCAAACACCCTAAGGTTATTGAATAGGTCATCAATTGACCAAGCATCCACACCTTCCTTTAGTCTCATAGACATGGCCACAGTTGACCATTCAGCAGGCAGGGATCTAAGAAACTTGTGGTTAGCATCTTCAGTGGATACAGGAGAACCATGTGCTTCCAATTGAGAGAGCAAATGTTGGAATCTGTCACAACCTTTCTCCAAGCCTTCAGAACTAGCAATGGTGAATGCTTCAAATTGCTGCTTAAGAACAGCCTTCTGCATCTTTTTAGAATTTGCATTCCCCCTAAAACGTGTTCTAACAGCCTCCCAGATATCTTTAGCATCATCCATCCCATGGAACCTTCTGAGGTGTTCCTTTGGAATGGCCATCAGTAAGATGGTTCTAGCCTTCCTCTCTTTCTCTACAGCATGGATCTCTGCAGCAGACACAGGTGGAAGTACCCTAACAGTACCATCCTTGCCTACAGAGATTCTCTTCTTTGAGTTACCATTCTGAATCACCTTCCATACATCATTATCAATGTATTCCAGATAGTGCTCCATCTCCATAGCCCAAATATCATACTCCTCCTTCTTGAGAATTGGGAGTTTGATATTGGATATGGTGGTGGATGTAGACACCAACTGTTGTTGCTGCTTAGGTTTGTTATTCTCTGATGTATCATCAATGTTTTGTGATTCTTCAGAATCACCATGTGAAGAGAATTCATCAACAGCAGAAGCACCAGCCATCTTTTGGGATTAGTGAGTGTTTGAGTGTTTAGGGTTATGGTTTTCTGTGTTTCTTCTTACTCAGAGTCCCTCAACCTGGCTCTGATACCACTTGTAGGTCCAAAGTTCTGGATCTAAGTAGCCATTGTAAGACAATAAACACCTTGAATAAATCCAAAGTATTTATATGAGAAACTCTTAAGAACAATGTATACTTGATGTTAACGCGGAATATTAACACAAGCAGTAAGAATAACACAGGGATTACTAACTTTTACTTCTATTAACTTTATAAAACTTGGCATAGAACTCAATGCCGTAGGGTTCCTTTTATACTACAAGGAAGCCCTAATTCTACAAAACGTGTGAAAGGATGCATGCATATCTTCTCCTAAGATATCTAACCGTGTGTATATCCTTTCCTAGAATATCTCCTAAGATATCTAACTTGTTAAGCAAAACAGACTTAACAGTCTAAACATAAACAGACTTAACTAGTGTCTGCCAGATTTAACTTAGTACTGGCAGACTTAACTATCTACCTGACCTAACTAAGCTATTCCAGACTTAAGTCTGGTTACAATGATTCCCAACAATGATTCTTGCACCTCGTAGCAAAGAGCCAACCGAGGAACTCTTGTAATGTTAACGTTATAAGAATAGGGCAAGCTGTAAGATAGGATTAGAAGATTTGACCATCTGAGTCTATCGACTTGAATCCCCAGATAAAACGATAGGATACATTAATTAGTAAACTTTTCATGTTAATAACAAGAGAAGTAATTAGGTTAACACTATTGATGCGGGTTTTGTAACCTCACAAAAGGTTTTACTTCTCAAGGGATCTTGAGAAGCTTGCAATCCTCCAGGCAATGTACCTGACCGATGTAGTATAGTGAGTGGCAAGTACCGGGGGATTGATCGTTCTCTAGGGGAATAGTGTCGTTAGGATTGAAAGATAGGTCAACTAGGTCTAAGGGTGAGGGATGATTCTTTTTGTATTTTTTTTTATGAAAAGCAGTAAAATCTCGGGTATTGGAAGAGTGGGCAGAATTAGTTACATCACTCTCCTCACAACAAATACATTAACTAATCTAGTTACAAGACATCTTGGATCTACATCACCATCCAAGTTCACACAAATATCACCATCCTCGACTCACACACAAGTCGGAAAACAATGACGTTATTTACAGAACCTATCACCGTATCACTTGTTACGTTTGTGTGTGGACACCTATAACATCTCGAGACTTCATCTATGTCGAGAGTTCTTCTCTTGCACTTGACGGAAGAGGAAATCACTTATAAACATATACCGACATGTTATAGTGATCAAAGACTAAAGAGAAAATAAAACAGAAAGTTTTGTGTGTGAAAAACCTTGTTTTCTGAAATGTAACAGTTCAGTATTTATAGACGACAGGAGTGAGGCAGACGGTCGCGTAAATAGGCGACGGTCCTTTATCACTAAGGGACCGCCGGCCACTTTAAGGGACCGTCCCGACAAAACGCTCCCATTTTTGTCCTGACGTGGTGAAAACTTATCTGGTGAAAAACTCAATTTTGGGGGGAAAAATAGCTGTTATAAGTTTGAATTAGAATATATTTTCTTAATAAAACATTTCTTTAAAAACACAAAAATACTTTGTGAAAATGTTTTGTCTAACTTAAAAATGTAAGTTTGTAAGAAAATAAACTTCTTTGATCACAAAACTAATGACGGTATAAAGTTTGTTCATACCTGAAGTGACGTTGTAGTAGCTACGTGGAAGAAATGAGTTTCCTCGATTAAAAACTTATTAACCGTAACTTTACGTAACATGTCTTTATATTTTGTGATTATCAAAACCAAGAAGATCGAATAATGCGAATAACGTTTTTGACATTATTTGTATTATCACATTCCTTAATACCGATCGTGGGGGCGCGTACGTCCTTCCCCAACTCTATAAGTATTTATTTCTTCTTATGATGACACGTTTAGTGTCCTACCATAGAATCATCAACATCTACTCATGCATTAAATACAATCAATAAAACCGTAGTACACATCCGATTACGTTTCTTAAGACATTCAAATATGTTACCGTATAGGAGATTAGCCAGTTTTCTTAAGCCTAACGTGAGTCAATCAATTAAACAATCAATAACAAATCAACAATCAATAATTAACAACTAAGTTTCATTAGATCTAAGCAAACACTAAGAGATCTAAGCTAGCATATTAATGAAAANCACTATATCAACACACTCCTTCAGGCGAAGCAATCCGTACACATGCTTACACAAGGTTTAACGACACTAAGCATAATGTCGAGTTCTAATCTTAGCTAGAACCAATCTACTCCAAGGCCCACGTGGCCACACGAACAAGCACTCTTGTTCAACTTGAATCTTCACCCGATCCAAGCCTCCACATAATTGACACACTTGGTTCTTCACCCGAACCAAGCCTTCACACTTAGACGCACTTGGTTCTTCACCCGAACCAAGCCTTCACACAATTGACTCACTTGGTTCTTCACCCGAACCAAGACTTGACACAAGACTCACTTGGATCATCACCCGATCCAAGTCTTTACACAATGACTCGACTAAGTCCTAACCTACACACTAGGACATCACTCTCCTCACAACAAATACATTAACTAATCTAGTTACAAGACTTCTTGGATCTACATCACCATCCAAGTTCACACAAATATCCCCATCCTCGACTCACACACAAGTCGGAAAACAATGACGTTATTTACAGAACCTATCACCGTATCACTTGTTACGTTTGTGTGTGGACACCTATAACATCTCGAGACTTCATCTATGTCGAGAGTTCTTCTCTTGCACTTGACGGAAGAGGAAATCACTTATAAACATATACCGACATGTTATAGTGATCAAAGACTAAAGAGAAAATAAAACAGAAAGTTTTGTGTGTGAAAAACCTTGTTTTCTGAAGTGTAACAGTTCAGTATTTATAGACGACAGGAGTGAGACAGACGGTCCCGTAAATAGGCGACGGTCCTTTATCACTAAGGGACCGCCGACCACTTTAAGGGACCGTCCCGACAAAACGCTCCCATTTTTGTCCTGACGTGGTGAAAACTTATCTGGTGAAAAACTCAATTTTGGGGGGAAAATAGCTATTATAAGTTTGAATTTGAATATATTTTCTTAATAAAACATTTCTTTAAAAACACAAAAATACTTTTGTGAAAATGTTTTGTCTAACTTAAAAATGTAAGTTTGTAAGAAAATAAACTTCTTTGATCACAAAACTAATGACGGTATAAAGTTTGTTCATACCTGAAGTGACGTTGTAGTAGCTACGTGGAAGAAACGAGTTTCCTCGATTAAAAACTTATTAACCGTAACTTTACGTAACATGTCTTTATATTTTGTGATTATCAAAACCAAGAAGATCGAATAATGCGAATAACGTTTTTGACATTATTTGTATTATCACATTCCTTAATACCGATCGTGGGGGCGCGTACGTCCTTCCCCAACTCTATGAGTATTTATTTCTTCTTATGATGACACGTTTAGTGTCCTACCATAGAATCATCAACATCTACTCATGCATTAAATACAATAAATAAAACCATAGTACACATCCGATTACGTTTCTTAAGACATTCAAATATGTTACCGTATAGGAGATTAGCCAGTTTTCTTAAGCCTAACGTGAGTCAATCAATTAAACAATCAATAACAAATCAACAATCAATAATAAACAACTAAGTTTCATTAGATCTAAGCAAACACTAAGAGATCTAAGCTAGCATATTAATGAAAAGAAAAGATAAACAATTAATCAAAAAACACATAGACATATTGAATGATTAAAGGAGAACTTATCTTTCAATTAAACATGGAAAAAACTAGGGTTTGAAACCCTAAAAGTGCTGTAAAGTTCGGACTCCCAAAGTTCCCTACAAAGTTCCACAAGTTCCACCTTTTTTCTAATGAAAAAATCCAAAATTATATATAGAGATACATAGATGACGGCGTCAGGTTATGAGTCCTGACGCCGTCAAGTCGCCGTGATTAGGGTTTCTTGACGCCCAATTAATCTTCTTGACGTCGTCACTCATTATCTTCACTGGGTCGTCTCTTGTAATTGTTGTACGTGACGCCCTACTCCCAAATACACGTGACTCCACAAAACGTTCTTTAGCCCGTCATTTGCAAATAAATTCCACCACTTGAATCTTCAAGTTACGGCATCACCTTGTAAGGCGTGACGTCGTCAGGTGTAATTTCTAGCATAGTTACTTGATTTTGTTGTTTTCTTAACTTTTAACTCCAAAAACGCCCAAAATGCTCCATTTTCTAGAATTCTCGTCCCAAGTACCTACAATGACAAAAGAAGCGATTTAAGGTAATATTTGACCATATATTTATGATTTAGGGCTTAAATGACCCCCTAAAAGCGTATCAAATAAATCCTTATCAACTATTCTCTCCATCTGATTTTCCTTGGCTTATTTAATTGTTTTTATTATTTTATTGCATTTCCTTTAGTTTAATTAATTAATCAAACATTAAAACTCCTTTTTAAACTAGTGACACCATACTTAGATAACTTCCACACACGTAGCTCTTGGGACGACCTCGGTTTTACCATTTAACTATACCATACACGACCGGGTACACTGCCCGATAGTGCATTAGGTAGACCTTATATAGACGAGACAATTACAAATATAAAACCTGGTTGGTAAATCATGCATCAAGATTCTCCTTAACAAATGCCTTAAGTTAGACTATCAATATGCAATTTCCCTTAAGACATTGTGCCCTCTGGGGTTCTAGATCACTTGGCCTCGGAAATCCATTTTGGTATGACCTCATTCTCACACCAAGATGCCAAGAAGTCTTAGCTTAATGAACAACCATTAGTATACAACATTCACTTGTAAACAAGAAAAACACCTCTCAACATAGCATTCGGTTGATTTATTCACTTCATGTCACAGGTACAACAAATTAAAACATGATGCATTGTAGTGTCGCCTAAGTAAGTTGAATACTTATATCTACGAGCTCCGTCTGACATTAATCATCGAACCCTACCCAACCTTAGCAACTGGGCTCTGCCCTTAGGCATTTAAAACTTACGGAGACATACATACCCGACTACACCTTCTTCCTTGACGTATTCACTTTTGAGGAACTTTCTTTAAATCGCGTTTATGACAACCATAAAACTCGTAGTGATATTTTGTTTCTAAAAATACTTATCTTAACGGGTTAAAATCTTTCTAAGCCTAACTTTATCAAACTTTTGTATATTAAGAAACGCCTAAACGATGATTTTTTTGAAATTACCTTATTTACACCATGATTAAAAATTTGTTCTACTAAAATTTTAAATCTTTCAGGATCGCATCATTTTACCAACAATTAATCCCAATCAAAGGAATTTGTATCTCACGAATTATTGATTTGGTCAAATTCGCGTAAGCGCCTACTCAGATAAAATTTCGAAACAATTTTTGTCCATGCCTCTAAGCAGGGAAAACGCACAATTCCGAAACAAATCATAAGGACAAACCATCATCCCCTTTTACCACTTTACATCTGAACATGGTGGATTCTTAGTCACTAGGGTTTAGATCATAGATTTGGCTTAAGATCAAGAAAGTTAGAGGCGCCCACACTAATGAAGTTATAGGATACCAGGAAGCAAAGGCTAGAGATGTCGTCATATTAAACTTGTACCTGGATTTATTATACCACTCCAGACTATAAAAAGGGGACAGAACAATAGCAGACAACCTAGGTACTCTCCTACAAACAAAGGAAAAAGCTTATACTACCCAGTGAAACTCAAATATGTTACCAACACCACCACCTCATCTCAGAAACTACACAATCGGATAAAACTGAGTTCCGAGACGGAACTCTTTTAACTGGGGAAGATTGTGACAACCCCTAATTTTCCGAACTTATTTTTAATAATAAATTTAATTTATTATTACCTATATTTCATTCACGAGCATTTCTGAGCTCACACGACTCGAAAACGAGAAGTTATCCCGCATACGACGTAAAAGGCCATTGAACGCGTACCATTTCTAGACTACGTTTTGTCTGCATGTGATGACGTCACATTTATTCCCATGATCAAGTCTTCACAAATTTTATACATACATATTTTTTAATAAACTCCTACATAAATTGTTTATGTATTGCATTTCATCCTACGTGCGTGCATATGTTCATCCCCTTCCTTATTATTACCTACTTATATACCCATATATTCATTTAAACCTACAATTAACCTCAAATAAAATAAAACTCTCTCTCTAAAAAATAAAAATAAATAATAAAAAAATGAAACACCCTTATATGGACCAAAAACACAAACACTTTTCAAATTAGGAATACCAAACTTTCTATTTAGTTGATACCATGGCTAGCTCTTTGATAAAGTCACAAACCCCTTTGTTCTCAATTCCCATAACCGGTTCAAGAGAAAGAGAGCATCACAAGACTTCCTAATAGGGGTGTCCATGGTACTGGAACCGTCCCGAACCGGAACTGTCCTGAAAGAACCGAGAACCGAAAATATGGAAAAGGTGGAACCAAGAACCGTCCCAAGTTCTTCGGTACGGTGCTCGGTTCCGGTACGGGAATTTCGGTACTTTCCCACAAGAATCGAAGTGTTTAAATAATTTATTTTTTTCATCCTTGATTATTCATAAAGACATGCTAATAATGCTATAAAAATACAAATACACACAAAAATACAAATACTCGTTTACATATTCAAGATAAACTTACGATAGTGATTTCGAGATAAACTTACTTTCATATTGATGAATGATGATGATGATGATCTTTGAATTGATTAATAGTTAGGGTTTTATTTTTATTATGTGTTTTTAAGTTTTAAATTCTTTATGTTACAGCTTAATAATGATGGTTTTTTTTCCTTAAAAGGTTGTACACATTACACAATGTCCCAAATAAACCCTATAAAATTTCATATTTTCAAAGTGTTCGGTTCTTTCGGGAAAGAACCGGAACCGGACGGTTCCGACCCGAACCGTCCCAGAACCGAAATTTTGGAATTTTAGGAACCAAGAACCGTACCATGGTTCTAATATACGGTCCGGTTCCGGTACGGTACCGGTATGGTTCCTCGGTTCTTTTGGTTCCTCGGTTCTTTTGGACACCCCTANATAATAAAAAAATGAACCACCCTTATATGGACCAAAAACACAAACACTTTTCAAATTAGGAATACCAAACTTTCTATTTAGTTGATACCATGGCTAGCCCTTTGATAAAGTCACAAACCCCTTTGTTCTCAATTCCCATAACCGGTTCAAGAGAAAGAGAGCATCACAAGACTTCCTAAGCTAGAGTTAACACTTGCTTTAAATGAACTTGCATTAACATGTGATCCCATTTTGACCATTTCAACTTACTATAAACACCCTTAATAACCATAACCTGATACTAGTCCAGTTCAAATAAAGCACTACACACAAACTTCATTTTTTTTCTCTTCCTTGTTCATTCGTACAACACCAGGAGTCACAAGAGCATCTTTGGTTTTGAAACTTGCTTAAAATGTTTGGACACTATTTTGTGAACCCTCCTTAGACCATTCAACATACCCATTATACCTTTACATATACCAAAGTCATGTGACTAGTGTTTCTCACTATATTTCAAACGTACCACCTCACAATTTCTCTCTTACATCTTGACTGGAAAACAGCACCAGGAAAAGGATTCAAGTCCTTGTGTAGTTAGCTTGTTAAGGGTTTGGAGAAGCTAGGAAATTTGGTTCATACTTAGATTCTTGTGTTCTTTTTCCTCTTTCATTCACGTCCTACATCATCCTTTGTAAGCATCAAAAAACTCATCTCAATACTTACATTTCATATATACATTATCTTGTGTTCTTAGTTAGGCTTATATACACTTGTAATGTTGAAAGTATGCCTTAGAGTTAAAAAGAAAAACCAGACCTGCTGTCCATTTTTACACGACCCCTTTCTCGTGTAAAAATAAAATACCTAGGCATTTTTCTGAGCAAAACCAAATTAACTATACTTATATATATGTGTTAGGACGTACCACGTCAAATTTCGTATTTTTCCGAGTTGATTTACTATTTATTTCATATGTTCAAAGTCTTTTATTCAAAACCGACGGAATACATGAGTTTTATTTTTAAAACTCAAAAACAACCCATTTTGGAACTTGGTAAGTAATAACTCACAACATAAACATTGTAGAAAACACTTTAGGCTAGATCTAGTGAGCTGGATTGGGGCTGTAACGATGAAAAATGAGTAAAATATGGCCAAAATACTAAGCCCGAGCACCACAGTTTTAAAATACATTCTGACCTTGAATCTTGTTTTGAAAACGGGGAACTTTCTGAGCATGGGAAAAATAAATGGAGTTCGTATTTGGAAACTAGACTCGAATTAGATAGTTTTAGACTCCGAAAACGCCCTATTTCATGGAGAAATAAAAGAGCTAAGGTCCGTTGAAGATGAATGTCGCTGTTTGAAAAACGGGCTTGACGGGTACCGTTTACAGCCTCGAAAACCTTACAAAAATAACCCGTTAAGCATCAAGTCCTGTAGTTTTGGACAGTGGACATGTCTAGGTAAGTTTAGCCCCCGAAACGCACAAAACGGAACAAAAATGAGTAAGTTATGAATAGTTGAAGTCACGTAAGCTAGTTAATAAATTTCTGGACTAATTTATATAGTCTCCAACGACTAATGTTCGGACCTACTTTTAACACACCTAAAGTCGGAAAAACGGGAAATGCTTTTAATATTCTTACAGCCCTCGCGGCATACAACACATAGGATCTAGAGACGGGTCAAAACGATAAATAATGAATTTATTATGATGCTTCAAAGTTGACCGAAAATCACTTTTACATACTTAATATATAATAACCATTTTCCAATGAGACTTGCATTTATTTATAATTTGAATCATAAAACCTCATTACAACTGTATAAAAGCTATTTTATCATAAAACTCATATGCATTCATTTCATACCATGTTTGCCTAAAACAACTTGTATTTCTAGGTTGCGGTTAGGTACACAACGTCATAATACATCGTTGTATTATGATTGTTGCTTGAACATTTAAGGTGGGTTCATGGCCTCTACTTTCTTGTTTTTAAACTATTTTGGGAGGGAATACATGCTTGCTTATACTTAAACTCATTATTTGTTCTTACTTGAAAACATGATTTATTTACTCATTATATACTGGATTACCTTATTATGGACACAAGTGCTTGAATCATACACGTGAGTTTCATAGCCCCACTTTTACTTGTTTATACTTGTTTCCAAATACCTTGCGGTGACAGTACGATGCTTGTTTTTACTTATGGACACAATTATTTCTGCAAGACACATACAGACCAGGTGTACTGGACGAACATATATATACATACATGACCGGGTGTAACGGTCACATTATCGAGTGCAACGTGTGGAAAACTAGAAGGGGGGGTTAAATAGTTTTACGTCTTTTTAATTCATTATGAAAACCTTGTTTAATTTTAAAAAACTTTGATTCGATCTTATGTGAATTCAACTCTTGGACAATATGAACAAATATACGTAAATGAAAATTAACAATGCAAGTAAAATCATGAAATGAAAGATAGAGATGGAAAGATCAAACCAAGACACGGAGGATTTATAGTGGTTCGGCTATGAAGCAACTCTTCGCCCTACTCCACTCCCCGAGCACCAAACTCGAGAGTTTTCTTCACTATGTCAACAAACTCTCTTATGGCGGAGAAAACCTTACACACGTTTGCTTACATCAATTTAACGACACAAAGCTAGATGTCAAGTTCTAATCGTAGCTAGAACTAATCTCACAACTTCTTCACGCCTTCTTCACGATGTCTTTGCAACTTCTTCACGCCTTCTTCACTACTTCTTTACAACTCAACACTACTTCTACTCACCACAATATCTTCACAACTAATCACAACTTCTACACTACTTCTTTACATCACAACTTCTTACACTTTAATCTACTTAAGCACACAACACTTTACAAACTATCTAGCACAACTATAAGATGATATTAATTACACTACAATACTTCTTCTCTTGATGTTAAAGGAGTATTCTTCTTTTGCACTTGGATCACTTGGAAACAAAAGCTTATGATTATATGATCAAAGGATTTAAAAGGATATGAAAGAAGATTTAGATCAGAAAGTTTGAGGTGCAAAAGGTGAAGAAAAAGTCCAGGGATTGTCCAGTATTTAGAGGTGAGTGTTGATATAAATAATGCTTAAAAACGTTATTAATATTTTTCGATATCTCTACATTTTGATAATCACAAAATGTAAACTCAATCAAATCAAAGATTATGACGTAAACAAGTATTTAGTCGTAAATATTCATTTTTGGTATTAAATAATTATATTAAATCCATTATAAATATATGAATTCAAATTTTCAACCAAAAATGACAAAAATGTTTCTGAAAAAACCTTCCCCACAAAAAGACAAAGCTGAGCAACATCTTTGTAAGGGCGGCCCCTTTAATTTACTAGGCGGTCCCCTTAATTATTAAGCTCGGGTAAGGACCTGATGAGATTGATATAGATCAATAAGCTCGGGTAACACTTAAACAAGAATCATACTTCACTGTTGTGAGGCAATATTTGCCCAAGTGTGCGAAAACTTATGAAGTTGTGTGTGTTGCTCTCCTTTTATAGAGAGGCTTGTAGGGTTTAGAGATAAACACTTAGGGGATAATCAACGGCTGCTAGAGGGCCAAGTGCTGATCATCCGAGAGCAGACAAGGAGGACAGGTGTCATGCGTTCTTTAGCTCGTATAAAGTGGTGCTTGTCGTATGTTCCCACTGTACAACGTCAGATGGTACATTTTAAACGCTAGTGACAGTTGAGGAGCAGTAGTACTGTCATGCTCAGTATGGCCTGAGAGGTTTTACCAAGCCCTGCGTGGCGTGGGATTTAAGCCGGGCTTCCATCAAGTGTTGATGGGATTTGGTAATGGGCTTGACTCGAACATGTAATTAGTAGGCTTAGGCCGCTAATATTGATACGATATCAGTCGGGTGGACTCAAATTGATCTAAATAAAATTATTGACCCGAGTAACTCGACCCGAATAGGTTTACTTGGGTTCGGGTTCGGGTTCGGGTTCGGGTTAGGTCGGCCTTTTTGACACCTCTAACTTGCACCCCCTTATTTTTTTATTTTATTTTGTTTAACTTTTTTCCTTTTTAATTATAAAACTACATAACTAAAAATACAAAACATAAAATATAAAATTTAATTAGTCAAAAATATTAACAAACAAAATATACTAAACAAAAAACAATTGAAATTATATTTTCCTAGAATAAACAAAGTGGGTAAAGAGTGGGTACCTTAACAAAATCCTATTTGTCCAAAACGATTTTCTTATTTCTTATTTACCAAAAACTAAACTAACGCTCCAAAAAGAAAAAGAAAGAAAAAAAGGAACATATTTTCCCTTGAAGTTGGAATATTTTGGTATCACTTGTTCTCTAATTTTTTTTATATTTTTGAACTTTAATCATTGGATTTAGATGTTGAATTGCTTAAAACTGATGTTACAATTAAATAAGAGAATATTTGGTTGGTGACATGATTAACTAAATATAATTTCTGTCTGTCTGTCTGGGGTCACTCTTTTGCTTGACCTATTTGCCGGCCTTATTCCATTAATTATTGTATATCATTTCACACACTAGGTGAGTAGTAACTGATGCAATTATGTCAAGTTTCTGGTTTTAATATACTAACTAATCTTTGTATGATATGATGGAATTTATGATAATTTCAGGTAGTTTTTAAGTTTTTGTTGATAGTAAAATTCTGTGAAAGTAGTATCATTTCAGGCTGTGGTGAGTAAAGGGTGTTTGAGGTTTCGTTTTGTAGGAGATTATATCTGATTATTGCGTTTCAAAATGCGGATAATAGGAAAACAGTGTTGTGTAATCTGGCTCGGAAAAAATGACCCTTTGTGTTTTTTATATAGAAAACGCAGAAAAAGAAGGTTAGGACCTGAGATAGTTTGCGAACACTAAAAGCAGTCCCGAACACCCTATAAGTGATGCTGTGTTATGTATGGATTATAAGTGTTTGAGATGATGATTGATTTTGTGTTTATTTTTTTGTATAGTGAAACTGTGAAGTAGTGTAGTGTTGCTGCTGAGTGAAGTGATGAAAAGGGAGAGAAATAGTGGAATATGGGATTTTGAGCTTGGAATACAGGCGGAGGGTGAAGGTCAAGATTTGATATTGGGATTGGACGGTGGGACTACTTCAACTGTGTGTATATGTATGCCTATTTTCGATTTTGATGATGATTGTGTTCCGCCTGACCCTCCTCCGGTTTTAGCTCGTGCAATTGCTGGATGTTCCAATCATAATAGTGTCGGAGGTAATAGTTCCGCTCTTTTCTATGTGGTTTCCTTATCTATGGCTGCTGTTTTCTGTTATGCTTGAAGTTTCAAACACTGTATAATTTGAATTATGAAGGACCAATAAGCTCCGACAGTTGTATTTCAGAACTAATCATTGCTATCTTGATGTAGAAAATGGGGTAACAAACAATGGTTTGTCACTGAATTATGACAGTGGTATCAAAATAACATAATCTATGGTTAGTATGTGGAACTTTTAGGCAATTATAAGAAGCATAAGTCCCTCCTTTGATGCATCCATTAATCCTGGTAATCTGATTTCACTGTACCTTTCTAGGCTGCTTGGATTCGGTGATCACTTGTTAATAAAAATCCACCTAAGTTAGCACATACAAATAATCTATGTGTGTACTTAAATAGTCGAACTCTAGTGCAATGTGAATATGTTATGTATAATTTTCTACATATACATGACAGAAACTGCTGCAAAGGACACATTAGAACATGTTATGGCAGATGCTCTTTCAAAATCAGGTTCTACTCGATCTTCAGTTCGAGCAGTTTGTTTAGCTGTATCAGGAGTTAACCATCCGTCAGACCAGGAAAGAATATTAAGTTGGCTTAGGTCAGCTATCTCTGCATATCATCCATTATCTCACTTCCCATGCTTCCACTTTATTTAAGCTCCGGTTTCTTTCTCCTTCTCAGAGAAATATTCCCAGATGATGTTAAGTGTTTTGTCCACAATGATGCCGTGGCTGCTATGGCTAGTGGGACCATGGGAAAGCTTCATGGGTGTGTATTAATAGCTGGTACGGGGACCATTGCTTACGGGTATACTGAAGATGGAAGGGAAGCTCGGGCTTCTGGTGCAGGACCTGTATTAGGTGATTGGGGAAGGTATGATATTTCTTTTCCCTAGGCTTTAACAGCTTGGAACTAGATATTTAGCTTTCTTCTCATCCTCTCACTTGGTCAAACGGATGCTTTTGTGATCAATCTTTTAAGGAAAATCTTTAGGGTTATCCATAGTAATTTTATCTGGAACTGAAGCAACTCCAATCATTTGGTAAGTGAATGCATTATATTGGTACTTATTAGTCGATACAAAGATCACACAATTCATTAAATTGAACAGTATTTGCTTTACTTAAACATCCATAATAGCACGAGTACGCTTTAGGTGTTGTAGAGAAAGGTCTCTTCTATCGCATGTTTGTCATTTCCATCTTCAAAGAATCCAACTCGTCCATTTGCAACTTCATTTTCAAGAAGGTGTTATACATAGTCTTCTGTCGCATGGCTTTGACAGAACACTTTGTAAGTCTATATTGAGATCCCAATTTTTCCTCTAGGGATACATCGAATGGAGGAAATAGTTCATTCAATAAAAAAATAAAAAGAAGTATAGGCTTTGGTGATGGCTCAGATTATGTTTATATAATCCGTTATTTTGCAGAAATGATAGATATTTGTATTGTTGATTAATCTGCTTATTTGTATAGTTATACATTTCACAAATACAGTTGGTATATTATGTAACCGTGCCTCGTATAATTTTGGTATATACATATTGAGCAATAAGCATATTATGTAAATGTGGAATTTTTAATTTACTTGCAGTGGATATGGTATAGCTGCAATGGCTTTGACATCAGTAATAAGGGCGTATGATGGTCGTGGCCCACAAACACTGCTTACATCCAGAATCCTGCACCAACTTGAACTTTCATCTCCAGATGAATTAATTGGGTAATATATATTCTAAGAATTATTACATTAATATATGTGATTCTCTGTCATACTCCTATATCAGGTAATTTGTTTTGAGTGGTTAGTGATAAACTTGATTTGAATATAGGTGGACTTACGCTGATCCATCTTGGGCCCGGATTGCAGCATTGGTTCCAATTGTAGTATCGTGTGCGGAAGCAGGCGATGAAGTTGCTAACAGCATACTACTTGATGCAGTTCAGGAATTGGCCTCAAGTGTCAAAGCCGTTGTTTGCAGACTCAAATTATGTGGCGAAGGTGCATATCCAAACTTTAAAAAATAAATAGATATACTTATATATTTTTATATAAAATTTCATGATTGACCCCTTCATCAATTCTATTGAAATTTGCAATCTTATACTTCTGGTTAGAACTTATTTTTATCATAGTTGGGTCTGTTTCCTCATCTGGTCACGTTTAATGAACCTTGGCAGATGGAAAGGAATCGTGTCCTCTTGTAATGGTTGGTGGTGTTCTTGAAGCCAATAGGAAGTGGGATATAGGTAAAGAAGTTATTAGTTGCGTTTCCAAGGAGTTCCCTAAAATGGTTCCAATCCGACCAAAGGTAAATGTACGGTACTTGATCATAATATTTAACTTTTTATGTTTTTTTTTTTTCGATGATTAGATGTTTGCTAACTTGGATTAAATCAGGTTGAGCCTGCGGTTGGAGCAGCTTTGCTTGCATGGAACTTTCTTAAGAAGCAATCTTAGCAGGAAGCAAATGGAAGATGACGACCGTTGACATGAGCCCTCCACCGGCAATTCACACGTGCTTTGGCTATAAAATAAATACGAATAAGTTAACCATTGTTTATGTCAAAATTGATTTTCAGACTGTATAGTAGATAGCAAAGGAAGAAAAAAGAACACAGAAACGAAACATTATTTTTCATTGCACAATTGTTGTGTTGCATTGATCAACTGTTTATAGTGTTTTTGCTCTTTGATATATTTGCATCTATATATGTAAGAAGTTATTGATTAGTTTCTTGCTCACGCCTTTGAGTAAACGGCCCCACGGCTCATGATCGGAGAACTTTGGCTAACACAGTGATTTATTTAGTTAGAATCTTGTTTTTACACCCCAGTGATATTACACGGCTCATGATTGGAGAACTTTGGCTAATACAGCGATTTATTTACTTAGAATCTTGTTTTTACACAACAGTGAGTTACCGTTTCAGTCTTTGAAAGGCCTGAAAAGTCATTGAGAGATTAACTAGCCGTGCCTACAAGCGCGGCCGCCATTCACCATTTTGTCACATTCGTTGATTAATCGTCTCTAGAAACTAAAGCTCAGCCGTTAACAAACGATACATGATTAGTCCCTTGTTTAATTAACTTGTAGATAGGTGGTTAAACTACTTTATTTTGCCAATAAACATGTCTGAGAAATAATATACCAACCAAAAATCACTATCACAGTAAATTGGGTTAAAAGAAAGAAAAAGGCAAAAAAAAGAAAACAAAAGCACGTCTTATGATCCTTTCTTCAAACACCATGCGGAGTTGTGCTCAATGCAAGTACAAGTTGATAGTGTAAAATCACAATGGCTACCAAAAAGCTAAAACAGATATAACAATTTAGAATCAGGTATTAAAAAGCAACAGCAGGCAAAACTGGAATTCAAATGTCGGGGTCTAAATTGGGCACGGTGGGATCTCAAGGGTCAATCCTGCTTGAATCTGTCCCCAACCAATCAACCTCCAATGCTTCTCCACTCTCCTGCTCAGTGCAATCTTCTCTCCTTTGCTTGTACACACGGGTGATGTCAGCTGCAGTTTTGCCAAATCGTTCTTAACTGCCAAAACACGAGCTCCGGTAGACATTGATCCTATGTTGAGCATAAGAATTTCAGCCTTTGATAGCTTTGACACTTTCCCTTGTCGTTCTGTTCCTTTTGTCTTCACACCCAACAGACGGCGCAACAAAAAGAAGTTCACCTGTTTAAGAAACACAAACGGGTAGAATTAGAGGTGGCAGAATGGGTAGTTCCGCAAGGTTTATTTGCCCTTTTCTGAATCAAGAGATTCAAATCGCAAACAATTAAATACACTTCATGTCACTTCTGATTCTAATTGACATGTTCCATTTAAGCCAGAAAATTGAACTTCCAGTTGACCCGTTAGAGGTAAATTATAACCAGGCCAACCTGTTACTATGTGAATGGGTATATCTACCATCTCAAGTTCACCCGCAAACCTTTTTCTACCTTTTTGTTTGAAAATTCTAAGAAAATATATGTGCGGGACATATGAATATATGATTACACAAACAATATTATTAAATTATTAATCCAGTTTTTTTTTTGGGTACTAGACCCATTTGACATGTTCCATTTTTAGTGAAGAGCTTCTAAGTTTAGCGCATTGATCAATCAGGGATAAAATATAATAACCCTGGTAAACTAATTTCTAAGTAGATGGGTTAAAATAACTACCTCTAGCTCAAATTATAGATATCACCCCTTGCGATTATTTAAATAAAGCATGTAACAAGTGCTCACCTCCAGTTCAACATAAACATCGGGAAGTGATCCGACCTCCCCAAGAACCTGACCCACCAACCGATCAGCACGAGTCAACATAGGGTCCATTGTAGTTCCAACTCCAATAAGACCTCCAGGTACAGCAAACTGGAGTTCATTCTGCTCCGCAAACAGTGAAACTATTCTGGAGTAAATTGGGGTGCACTTGATGTTGCCACTCTCATCTTTAACAACAATTCCTGGACGAACCTCGATGTTCTGGTTTACCTTCAACACACCCTGTATGCAACAAGATATTCTCATAACATAAATAACAGTAACTTGATTTACAAGACTATGTAAATGACTCCATGATTCGTGTTTTGACCATTGGATACAAAATGACTTCTTAGAAGAATTACACAAAAGAAACAGAAAACATATTTCACGAAAAAAAGTTATTTCACAANAAAAAAAAAAAAAAAAAAAAAAAAAAAAAAAAAAAAAAAAAAAAAAAAAAAAAAAAAAAAAAAAAAAACAAAAAACAAAACAAAAAAAAAAACAAAAACAAAACAAAAAAAAAACAAAAAAAGCATTTCATGTTTCATATATACACATTTTTATGACACTTGGTGAAAAATCATTTGCGAGTTGGTGGTTATTTAATGAATAATCCCAGACAAATGATGGTTAAAAACAAAAAACAGCTAAAGAACAAACCTTGAGAATACTTCCTCCAGCAACACCACCTCTAATCTCCTCAACCTCTGCACCAGGTTTATTAACATCAAATGATCGGATGACAATCATGTTTGGTGGTGAAATGAAGTTTCTTTCTGGAATGGGAATACGCTTTATGATGTATTCACATACAACATCAATATTATACTTCAGCTGAGCAGACACTGGAATGACTGGTGCACCATCAGCCACAGTTCCCTGATATGATGAATTATAGACAATGAGTACTCAATAACATATAACAGTAGACCTAAATAAACATAAGGAGCACCATAGATAACCTGGATGAATTTCTGAATGGCCTCGTGTTGATTTATGGCTACATTTTCCTGAATGAGATCAACCTTGTTTTGAAGAATTATGATATGCTGGAGTCGCATAATTTCAACAGCAGCCAAGTGCTCTGATGTTTGAGGTTGGGGACAACTTTCAGTTGCAGCTCCATTAAGCATAGTAGCCATGAGAATATCATGTCCCTGTGAAAATAATACAATTTTAAACTATTAGCCAACAGAAGGGGTTAAAGGCTTGAATATGCTAATAGTGACCTGTCATGTTTTCAAATATCATATGATAAAACATTCTATAGTTTCAAGTCATGTGCTGCAGCCTCACTTGTTACGTGAGAGACAGTGAACTTCGTAAATAATTGCCTTTAGGCTCGTTTAAGAACAGCAATGGTTTATTTTACCACTTTCCAGATTAACTTAGTATCATACAGTAGGATGACTTCTACCATGAGCCATAAAACTAGAGATGATTCACGATTGGCAGGCTGGCAGCCATAAGTGTTACCTACTGCTTATTTACATTCCTTTAGCTACTGTTTGATGAGCCACAGGATTAAACTTACCGACTTTCTACTACTATACTAGTGTGATAAAGGCAGCACATAACTAAAAACAAACGTACTATAAAAAACCCAAAGGGCCTCGAACAATAGATCTAGAAAGCCAAGTTTTATACACCATCTTCCGTAGTCGTGTCATGTACGACAAAATACTTCACTTTTTTCCCAGTTAATAGAGTTACCTAAAGCCAATTAGGGTAATATGCCATTAAACAGCATAACCATATTTACAAAATTAAGTCAGTGAAATCTCAATATCATCCAGTGCATACACAAACCACGTTGCCTTCTTTTTAAATATTTTTTTCTAACGGAAAACTACTACAACATACTGTCTTAGCACATACATCCAACACATTACGCTATGCAAACAATCATACCACAGGCATCTAACATATTTTGTTTCCTTCCTACAACTACCGGCGTCATAATACGAAACAAACACATGGCATACATCTAAAATATTATTATCCTTCCTACGACTAACATTCCGACAATTCACCTAAAAAAATCTATAAACGGAAACACGAAAAGATCAGGTACCTGCACACCAGAAATAGCTTTCACAACAGTTGACTTCCCATGAGCCACATGACGACCAATACTACCTACATCAAAACAAACACAAAATTCAACCACCACATGACCACAACATAATTAACCTAAAAAACAAACATCAATTATACCGATATTAATAGTCGCTTGACGGGATATAACTTTGGGCGATAACGGATGAAGCTTCGCCAACAAGGAATAATCAAAAACCCTAACACTAGGTGTAAAAAAACCCTAAAGGATCCATCACTATCAACATTAAATACCCTTTTAATCAAAAAAACCCTAACGACATCTCATTATCACTACGTGGTCCAACCAATGGACCATGTGGAATAATTGTAAATCATAAACCCTAACAAAAACATCAAAACCCCAAACCTTAGTTAACCCAACATTGAACGTTAGGGACGATTCATGAGCTTTACTATGCAACTTGAGCTTACCTTCTCTGATACGCTAGCTCATTTTGCGTGCAAATCAATAAAACCACCCATCAAAACCCCTATGCCCACCATAATTACACAGACACTATTGAAAAACCAAATCCAAACTAAAAAAACCTCATTTACTGAAAATCCAAGACGAAATCCAAGCCTTCATTTTCCATAATTCACTAAATCAAAACTAATTCCGACAATACCATGTCTTTTGGACGGAATGTTATCAATTACATGCCGGATTATATTAGCAACATGCCGGATAATGTAATCACTAATATTTTGAACCGTTTGCCACTAAAAGAGGCTGTGACGACATCCAGTTTAGCGAAAAAGTGGAGGTTTAAATGGACGTTGCTCACCGATGTCATAGTTGATGAGGATTTCTTTTATTTTTTGACAAATAAGTTTGATGAGATGCATGTTACTAGATTGTTGCTTCAGCTCAAAGGTCCATAAGAAGTGTTAATACAAATATCGTCTAAAACGTTATTTGTATTTTACGATCTTTGCTAATATTTTGTTGTCGACAAAGTATTAAACTTTATTTTCTAGCAAAACATAATTGTAGTATAAGTCTCACATATAGAAACTTTATTTCTAAGTAAACATTACACTTGCTAGATGATTCATTGTTGAACTTATAATGTTGATAGCATATTAAGTGTCAAAACATATTTAGTAAGTTTTACTAAATAATGTGTCTTATTTGTCATAAGTCTTCAAACATTTTTTAGTAATTCAATTACTTACTAAAAACTACATACAAACATTATTCTATGTTACTACATAAACTATTTTACAAGTTTACTTTCATGATAATATAATTCTAAATTTGGAAATATATATTTACATCATGCATTTTATCATATATGTCTTATCAAGTTGACTTTATAAGATCTCATGCATATCTTAAATAAATTTTCACTCAACATATCTTATAAGTTGACCTTGAATGATCTTGATTAGACTTTTCATAGATATGGAAATATTTCTTGAAGACTTGTCTGTCAGACCTGGCGGAACCTTTGGGTTACAAGGGCGGAACCCTTGTTTTGGTTCCGCCTAATCCGTGGGTCTGCTGACTTGTTTTGCCTATAAATAGCAAACCACATTCAATAAACCACCCTTCACTTTTAGCTATAGTTTGCATATATACTCTCATTTCATTCATCTAACTCAGCAGCATCTCATTTGTGTGGCATTCTTTTGTAGCAAAGAAGTTCACAAGTTCATCCGAAAAGTCTACAAGTTTCAACACAACGCTGCAAGACTTGGTAGCTTATCATTGTGTAAACTCTTATAGTTTATACGTCATTTGTTTGTATCTTATCTATAGTGATCTGCTAGTATTTTAGTCCTCAAAGGCTCAAAATACATAGAGTGCCGGGAGTGGTTGTACCCTTGTAAAAGAACTCGACATCTAGCTTTGTGTCGGTAATCTTGTGTAAGCGACGTGTAAGGTTTTCTCCGTCGGTGAAAGGAGCTTGTTGACTAGTGAAGAAAACTCTCGAGTTGGATACTCGGGGAGTGAAGTAGGGCAAGAAAAAAGAGTCCTTGTAGCCGAACCACTATAAACATCCATGTTGTGGTTTGATCGTTTCTTACTTTACTCTTGCATATTACTTATTGCCTATTAGTTTTAGTTGTCGATTACATGCAAAATTTTCAAAGATAATTATGTTAAAAAGCGGTAAACTATTCAACCCCCCTTCTAGTTTTCCACAAGAAGGTTTGTCTTCTCTGTAGAGCCTAAAACTTTGTTTCGACAAGATGACTTCAGTTATGAAGACATTCATGATTGGTTGTTGTTGTTGGGTCGGCAAGGAATTGAGGAGCTCATTATATATAACTAGTATGGTGAACCAGTTATGTTGCTAACCCAGATGTACACTCGTTTGGAGTTGAAACATCTTGAACTTCATTGGTGAACTTTGCCTAGTTTGGTATCTTTTGAAGGTTTCCCAAATCTCTTGAGCTTAGAGTTGCTATCGGTCGATTTTCAGACAGGTACAATTAGGGACTTTATTGCTGGTTTTCCCTTAGTTGAGTCTCTAAAAATCAATCGTACTGATACAAACGAGATGAGACTATTTGATATTGCACAACTTGAGAATTTGAAGAAGTTGTATTTGTCATTCGGTCTTTGGAACCAGGTCACCACAATCACAACTTACAATATATTTCAGCTGATCCCTTACATTGGATTTTCAGGAGTGCAGGGTAAGACCAATTTGAGTTTCACACTTGAAATTACAGAATTTTAGATTAATGTCTAATACTTATGAAATGTAATTTTGAAAGTCTATTGAAAAATCGACCTGGTAGTTGTTGGCAGAAGGTAGCTCATGGATGAATGTCCCTGTGGCATTTGTATCCCTCAAAACTCTATATCATTGAGTTAAGTTGCAATATTGGAACATTGGCCAAATCTGTAAATTTGTTTCATTCAAATCATGTATACTCTATAAAGCACGTTAGTACTATACAAGGATCGCGGTATTTTAATTGTAGAGTGCCCAAACCACTCGTTGCTACCATTGTCGTAACGAGAATTTTCATGTTTTCTGAAATGATTTTTATGGTTTTGTCGGGGTTGATGTATCATGTTGTGGATAATGTGTTCGTAATATGATTAAACATGACCTACTACTAGTCTTTTGTTACCAGTGCCCCAGATTCTTCAAATCGGTCCAAACGGCTCTAAATATAGTAAAAAGATTGTGGTTTTGATCTTGTAGTTTAACCATAATGTATCTGAATCCAAATTTCAGCAGCTTTTGACAGGCAAAAAAGATCTTACAAGAAAAGATACCAATCGTCTGACTGACTTGATAATGCATGGGCTATAAGCATCACGTCAACACAAACAAGATGTCGATTAAAATTTTTTGACGCGTGTTCTGGCCAGTTAGTATTTCTCACAACCTTGACTTGTTTACAGGTAGTCAATTGCTTGTGCAGCTTTTAAGGAGGCAAAAACATTTATATAAGAAATGATACCACTCTTTAGAATCAGTTAAACATAAACATGATGTTAATTTGAACTCAGATTCAATTACATAAACTCGGGTTATGAGATTGAACCCGTATAAAACAAGAAACGTACTCTAACGGGCCACTTTTAGTGGCTAAACAAGTCTTTTGTTATATCTTGAATTAGCTTTTCAAGCAGCACACAGACAAATTTCCATTTTCAAGAGTTAAAACTACCAGACTCGGTAAAGTTGATTTGACTACAATAGGAATCCACTACCTGTGACCAGCCTAGGTATACCTCATGACCTGGACGTTGGGTTAAGGGCATGCGGCCTCATGCCAAATCTTGGATCACGGAAACAGTATATGTATCCAAAACCAAACCCAATCACCTGAACCAAACCTCATGACATACTTGGTGCAACATTTAGTTTGAAACGCTGTGGTTCAAGTGTATATATAAATGCAGCAACAAAAGAGAACATGACGGCAGGTTCCATCCATGATATACACTAATATAGCTCAAAGGTGAACATTTGACAAACGCCAACCAAGACGAAACAAACGCAAGTCACATTAAAGTACAACAAGTTTAAGGATGATAATAATAATAATAATAATAATAATAATAATAATAATAATAATAAGATAGAAGCATTGGATGGAAGTGGAGAGATGATTGTCGTCAAATGGTTATCGCAGCTGGGTGCAAGGCCTGCAAAAGTGTGAGACATTCAATTACACGTGTGTTAAAGTTAAAATTTAGATAGTGAGATTAAATACATACCTGATATCTTAGCAAGGAGATTCAAGACCTGGGTGGCGGCGAAGGCTCAGAAATTTCTTAACATGTTGGTCGAGAAACCTAAGGTGTTCATGGAAATCGTGGGATGGTGGTGGTGGTGATGGTGATGGTGGCGGTGGCGGTGGCTTTGGCCTGTTTCGGGACTCGAGACGCTTTGAGAAAATCATTCATAAAAATTAGAAGAATTCAATCAATGTATATACTAGTATGAGAGAGAGCGAGAGAGAAATGTACGTACCATTTCATAATCCAGGCTACATTTGAACACACGTATTTCCCTAGCCTCCTCAAACGCTTTCCTGTTATAAGACGGGGGTCCACGCTCTAGCTGCATCTTCTTTCTCGTCTCGTCATCTATCTGCGGCCAATCGTCTTCATCAGATTCTTCTGCATCCGAACCATAAAAGAGTTCATATAAATTGATCTTCTCCTTGCTCTTGTTGTTGTTGGATTCCTCCTTCACATTGTCACATTCAGATAACTAAAAGTAGAAACATATAGATATCTTTCAGTATCATCATATTAATCAAAAGTAGAAATTTCACAACAAATATAATAATAAGGGGGTGTTTGGCTTATGAGCTTATTTGTGTTTCGGCATAAGCCCTAATTTTCTATCTTACTTTGAGACTCGTGGGCTTATCTAAGTTTATGATAAGCTTATATAAGCACACAAGTCTCAAAATAAGCTCGAAAATTAGGGGTTATAATCAAATAAGCTTAAACAAACACCCCACAACAAATATAATTATTATCCTAAAAAAACAAAACCCAGCTAATTTTTATATAAAAATGTCAATCATACATTTTATTAATAATAAAAATAATAAANCTCATCACATCTTAACTATACTCTTTAACTTTCTCACATATCAATGTTTTCCTTTAACTTTTCGACCACAACTAGGTCATCATATGCATTCGGCAACTGTACATTATATTGGACATAGTCCATGCTTCACACGACTTCCATCATCAATCATATTTGCTCAAATAGCATTCATATAATATATCATATCTATTCACTTTCCAATATCGTTACTACCGCTCACATAATCACATAATATCCACCGACACTATCCGAGGTGTATGGTGATCTCAACACTTAAACACATTGTGTCCGCCGTGGACTTACATCAAATAAAGCTTAGACATACAATAGCTACTACCATAGACTTAGCATCACATAAACAATAACATTAAACACTTATCCACAAAGTGTTTAAACATGCATAATCATAATCAAATCATATAGTCTATGGCTCATATCACCTCGCACAATCAATCTATGTCTAAGCCTCAACATTCTAATGAGCAGAAAGAACTAGTCTACCTTATAACTAAGGCATCATACAACTTTCAATTCTCTTACTAGCCCATCTCTAATACCACATAGCAATTCTACTCGCATTCTATTACTATAACTCTATCATACATTCACATAATCGCAATACAATCAACGGCACCAACCGAGGTGCACGACCAACTAAGCATTCAAATACTTTAAGTCCTCACGGACTTATATCTCATACACATCAACATTATATCATACATACATCACTTATCATCTATAAGTTCAACTAGCATAAAACATAATCCGTCTCATACTTAACTATTATGTCCCCGCATCTCTAGTACTTACGCTCAACGCTTCTACGAGTGGTTTAAGACTAGGCAACCTATAGTGGAAACCTAATTCACTTAAACCGAAGCTCTGATACCAATTTGTAACACCCCGTGCCCGCTTAGACCAAAAAAATAAAACTTTATACGCGGAAACGCTTGACTTTTATGGACATGCTGTCACTCTTTGGAAAACTGACAAAAATCTATACACATTCAGGACTTGAGACTATTTTTAAATGAAACTAGACTCAATTACCTTCAAAACGACAGGTGGCGCGACCCGTATCGACTTACGGATTAAAAGATATGATTTTTCGAACATCGACAAAAATATAAAAATCCCATTTATACAATAACAAAAGCATATGACCATATACTAAAATACCATATGGCCATATCCTGGCCATATGCTCCTTTTAAAGATTCTGAGGTAAGCATATGGCCATATGCTAAAAATCCCATATGGCCATATACTCTGGTTATATGCCCATATTAAAGTTTCTGAGATAAGCATATGGTCATATGCTGAAAATACCTTATGGTCATATGCTGGTCATATATCTTTATACAAAATCTCTGAGGCAGTCATATGCCCATATGCTGAAAGTTCATATGGCCATATGCCTTATGCAGATTTTTACAAAGAAAACTATAATAGTTCTAATTCCGAAAACTAACATCCGAGACTTGACAATTAACAAAACTTTCTAGAAATCATTAACATAACATAACAAAACGTTTGCATTTTTACTTGACCCGTTTACATCTCAAAATGGGTATACTTACACTTAATCCAAACGCCCCTTTAACTTGACCATAAAATACATGAACCATGTTATAACTTACCAATTGACCACCAATTCATACACTTGACACTTGACCATACTTTACAACACATTAATGACTCACGGGGATACAATATCAACATAGAGCTCGGTATTCTACCTAAGCTCCTAACGCATACTACCTTTATACTTGCACATCCATATCCAAGCCATAGCTTCATCTCATAAACAACCTACAAAACATTGACAACTAAACAATAAGCTTTCGCTTAGTAAGTAAAACGATCATAACATACCATTATACTTCACACAACATATAAGCATCACATACATCATAACACTTACTTTACAAGCTTATTACTCCAATTCTCATTTAACACATAACATCAAGTCGCCACTTAGCTCACATTCATCACATCGCATAAGCATATCTAAACCACCTATTACTTAACACATCTCATCTATAACATACATAACACATACATGTTAGTATTCCATATAACACTATGCCATCATCATTTTACTTACCTTAGCTCCAAGCTAAGCATATAAAAGCATCATCATCCACCTCATCATCATCATCATCCTTCATCATCATCATCATACTTCCTAACCATCATCATCAAGACTTATTAACACAACATATCATGATCAAGGGTTATTAAACCCATCTAAACTTACCCAACCTTATCTCCATATCATCATATGATCATATCAAGATCATATGATGAAAACCCACTTAACCCATTAACCTTTTACCACAATAATCATTATAACTCAAGATTAGAGTTACTTACTTGTGGAGATCATAACTAGGAAGGACTATGGACAATAAATCTTCATCATCTTCTTCTTCTTCTTAAGCCATCATCTCACTTTTCCCTCTCTTTTTCTTTCCACAAAACCGGACTTCCACCTCCATCTAAATAATGGAGGAAAAGTCTAGAGAATCCTGGATATATTAAGCTAGATGGCAAGTTTGGCCATTTGGCAAGATTGGCCCCTCAAGTCTCATTCCTTCTTATTTAGCCACAACTAACTTATAACACATTGAGCATATGACAAGTCAAGCCCATGAAGTCTATTCCCTTTCTAATTGTGCCACACAAAACTTTCCATAACCCATATAACACATTCTTTGACTATCACTTTGGCTAGCGGGTTTGACCAATATGCAACATTTGTTGACTAACCAATCACGTAAGTTCTTAAGTCCATTTCATCTAGGGTGGGGTCCAAGCACCCGGGAAACGAGTGTAACACTTACAGCTCTAAGATCTTCGTTTGGGGTGTGTCTTGTGTTTCTTGTTCGTCTGAATTCGTCTCCTTAGGGTTATGGTGCACACAAAATTCGTCTAGGTCTTGGGGTATTTATAGTTTCTGTCTGAGGGTTCGATGCGGCGCATGTAGTGGTAAGATGCGGCGCATAGACTTAACTTCGCGTGGGGTCCAAGCTTATTATATTCTGGAATATTCGTACACCGCCTTTAGATGCGGCGTAACTTGAATCTTTATGCGGCGCATGTCCTTCAGTTGTCCTGGATTGTTTCTGGTGAAGACTTGATAGTGATACGCTGTATGTCAATTGTGTAATGCGGCATATCTGAAGTAGAACGAGCTTGATCTTCTTCTTTGACCAGAGTTTCATATGCGGCGCATGGTAGAATTCCATGTGGCGCATTCTTCAAAGTTAGGCAATGGTCTTCGAGTTCATCTAAGTATGATATTGCGGCGTATCTGTTGAGTGAGATACGGCGCATCTTCTGAGTTTCAGTAGACTTTTGACATCTTGCTCGTTTTGCTCCGTAATTAGTCCAAAATCGCCAAGTTTCACCTTTTACCTGAGAATTACTAAAGTAAACATTAAAGCACCGATTCTCATACATAATAAAGTAAAACAACTTAAATAAATAAGATAAATGATGCTAATAAACTGTACTTATTTGAGTTCATCAGGTATATTTTCGTGTTGTTAGGATCTTTAAAGGTCTTAAAACATTTATGATAAAACATGAAAGAAATACTGAGATCATGTTCTTATTTGTGTTTTAGTCGAGTTTTGATTGTTGTGTTTGAGTGAGATGGGTGGTTTTGTGGCTGTGGTGGTGGAAGTGTATTTTGCTATTTATAAGGAAGTATAAAGCCTTCCAAGAAGAAGTTGAAAGAGGAACAATAATTACAGTTTGTGTAATGATTAATCGGAGATGGTTTGTATACTTTGAGGTTTTAATGTTGCAACCTTTTGTTTTCTGTAACACCTCTTTGGAAGCATTGAATTGTACCATGAATTTATTTATTGATAAATGCATTTATATGATAATATTTGAATTCGGTATATATATTTTAGAGTTTAAGGTGTTACTTTAAGCATGTTGTAACATACTTTCTTTTGTGCACAACCCCTCTTGCACATTAAATTAAGGGGGATAAGCTTTAAGTATTATAGATAAATAAACGCTTTTACATGATTTTTATGCACGAAAAGTATCCCGATACTCCCAACAATGGTTCAAACATATTTTTACACTCAATACAGCATTTCAAAAGTTTAAAAATTATTTTACTCTGTATCTCAAATTTATTCAATACGAATTATTTTATTTACGATAACTTAAGAAATTATGAAACGATAATTACCCAGACACCTGATACTTACAAGAAATGTAATTTTATAATTTTTATAACTTTATTATATTTTATTTTGGTTCGTTAAAATTGATTTCTAGCTAACTAGGTATCTAATTACAAAATATCTAGATTTAATCTTATCCTAAATACATATATATACAAATTTCATTAATTAAAACTAGCCTAATCACCACTCTTAGTCACCATTGCCGCCACATGACCCCTTTTCATCTTATGTTTGACTTTTTGACAAAATATTTACAATTATGCCATTGCATGAATTTACCATTATACCATTTAACCTAATAATTTGCCTATAAATAGAAAAGTTCACTTCACATATTTTTCACAAAATAAACTTATCAAATATTCTCTCTTGCCCTCTCTTGTTGCTCATTCCACCCAAAGAAGAAGAAGAAGATTCGTTTTTCAATTGTTTCAAGCCTTTACCGATCATATTCAAGCTAATAATTAACAACCAATCGATTTGGAGCCAAATTCTACACTTTTCCTTTGGTGTATTATGTGTTCATCATACTTAGTTATGCATTTCTTAAGTTTAAATTACAATTAAACCCATTATTTCACATATATCACCTATGAGCATGTTTGTGAATTTTCATAGTTAAAACAAGTATATAAAAGCTCTATAAAATAATTGGATGGGAAAAATGAGTATTTACAAGTCTTGATTTGATTGATTTACAAGGTTATTTGTTATATATAAGTTTATAAAAGTCTCTAATTGTTTTCATACAATTTTAGTCATTTTTACTAGATCTACACTTTTATGATGTTAATATGGTCATTTTGAGTATATAAAAATTATAGAAGAAGTTGGTGGAGGAATATAGATTAGTTTGGTGTTATTAATACAAGCGGATTAGCTGAGAAAATGGATTTCTAAAAAGGGCGCGAAAGCACTGCTCAAATTTCTAATTTTCGGAAAAATATATTATCTTACAAGATTTGCTCAAAGAAATAGAAAATAGATTTTATAACAAGAATGTGGTCGTTTGAATGGGTATAAACGGGTTTATAACGAAAGAGATGCGAATGTTTCTAAATCTACTAGCGATAACTATTTTCAGAAAACAAACGTGCACGGGTGATATAACTTTCATAAAATGCATACACGAAATCATTTCATGATCTAAGTCAAAACATTCATGTTAGGTTGCGGTTAGAGTCCGAGCCTAATTTCAGTGTATCCATTTTTTTTTTATCATATCAGTTATATTAGGTGAGTATTCACGAACCCCCTTTTCTAACTACTTTAATCATTTTAAGGTGGATGCATGAATCATATTTGAGCTAAATTGATTACTATTTTACGAACTCTTTTGACTGGAACTTTTAAACTCGACTTAAACTTTTGAACTCAATATACCGTACGTACTATGACCTAAAGTTTTGCCATTTTTGGTGGAGCGTTCTTAACCCTAAAGTCTCGCCATTTTTGGTGGAGCGTGCAATGTCTCGCCGTATCTGTGGAGCGTTCTAAAGTCTCCCGATGTAATGGAGCAACACAACGTCTCCCCATGTATCGGAGCGTTCTTGACTTAATTGTATATAATAGTTGTATGATGTACTGTTCGTACATTCGCATTGTTTGTCTTCTATTAGTAGGTAGTATGGATAGCGCTATTAGAGGTCGGCCAACCTCTCGTTCACTATGTTACGGGACGCATATTATTTATTTTAGGGGCTTTGCCTGGCATACATTATTATATACATGACTATTATGACCGCGTGTGCTTGACTACCAAACATACTACTTTATATGCAATGGGTTGTGAACACACAGGTTGCAAGTTTTGTATGGGCGGGATTTGCAACTGAGTGGATTTACAATGCCTTTTCCTTGTGAACTTTCTTAAAAGGTTTTTCATATTATATAAACCGTGTGTACTCACCAACTATTTTCATAGTTGATAGTTTACTCTCATGCATTTCAGGTGATCGTCAGTAAGCTTTTCTTCAAGGTCTTTGCATAACGAAGTTTTCATATGTCGCTACTGATCATTATGTATTACAAAGCTATCTTTTGGGAACTAAATCTTGTATTTTAATTGCCGATGTCGGCTAAAACAACATTGTAATGATGTACTCTTTCCTTTAAATATTAAATGTTGGTATGTTCTATTCTCTTATGCTTGTGTTCCTTTCCAGTTACACCTCGTGTTTCGCGGGGTGTGACACTTGACCCATTTTCCGTTGGTCAACATTGTTATTTGATGTCTTTTTTGTTTTTAGTTAAGGGCATAACGGTCATTTCATATATTTCTTCTACTTTCCTCCCTGTTTTGATTACCAAACATCACACACATAGGGATGGCACCCGTGGGCAATGGGCACGGGTACCTCTAACCCGTCACCCACCCACGTAGTTTTTTCTCACCCGTCACCCGCCAATGGGTACAATTTTCTACCCATGCCCATCTCTGCGGGTATTTGTTGCTCATGGGTAAACCCATGGGTTAGCGTTATGCAACAAATTAAAAAAAAACCATGATATGAAAACTAACTACGAAACTACGAAGTGCGGGCAAGAAAGAAGCGGGTAAGATGTATTTTAGCACAAGGACGAACTGAGAGTATGAGATTATACATGTTGACATGTATACAACTTTACTTATTTGATCTTTCTTATTCTCTTTTTATTCTTGAAACTCAAACAAACTTTTAGGACAATGTGTTTTCTTGAGACTTGTTAACTCTTAAATGTATACCTACACCATCATAAATATTTTAATTAGTATAATTAATTTTAACATAGTTTATGGATACACCCACGGGTATTTTGACGGGTATACCCGTGGGTATTTTAAATGGGTGTCATGGGTTTACCCGCGATGGGTATGCCTCACCCGTCACCCACCCACCACCCACTGATGGGTACAGATTTTCACCCACAACCCACCCGTGGGTAAAAATTGACGCGTTTACCCACCCATTTATGGCGGGTACCCGCAGGTTGTGGGTTTTTTCTCGCCCATTGCCATCCCTACACACACACACTTCAATCTCTCATATCTCTCACTCATCATCTAATAAATTCTCTCATCATCATCATCATCATCATCATCATAACCTTCACGTCATCATCCACGTCATCGTCATTTAAACAGTTATTTCCTAAATCCTCTTCAACGACGTCGTTTAATGGTGGTTCGAGAAGTAGGAGGGAGGTTCAATGTATTCGATAACAAATCGCCGGTAGGTTTTCCATCACCGGAGGAGTTGACCGGAGATCCGGTCGCCAGTAGGTCAGATTCAATGTTTCACGGGATTCAATCGGTATGTTTTTTTGTTTTTTGTTTTAACTTCAATTTTAGTGTTTATTCAATTAAATAGAAGGTTAAGTTAAAGTTTAAATAAAATTGAATGAATTGACTTTTTGCTTGATTAAGGCTTAATTAAGTTAAAGTTTAAATTCACCCATTATTTCACGTGTCTATTCTCAAACCTTTTACAGGAACTGGTTTCGAAACGGTGACAGAACTTCCAGAAGAATTTCAAGACGGGCAACCAATGGAACAACTTGTGGCAGCATGTGATTCGCGTTTGGTGTTGAGGAATGGAAGTCTCGTTCGACAATTATTGGTGCAATGGGCAGGTCGGTCTCTAGATGAAGCCACATGGGAGTGGTTGTCGGATTTTCAAACTACCTATCCTACTACTTACTATTAGATGGATAAATTAGTTGACCCAAGCACGACTTGTGGGTTGGGTCCATTAAGGTTTGCTTTGTACTCTATTTATATTTTATAGTGATCAATAATAAAGTTATACCTACAGGTTTTCAATGTAAACATATGGTCTTACATGATATCAGAGAGTTTATCAGTCCTCTAAACCCTAATCATCACACCTTTTGTCATCATATTCATTCACCCTTCAAAAAAAAACTAATAATAATAAATAAATCACAAAATTCTCATCTCACTAATCTTGGCCGTGACTTTCATTCTCTGCATCACCCATTTGTGTTGTTATTAAATTAACACCACACATATATTATATAACCTTGTCCCACCAAAAGTCAAAAGTAAAACTTACCATGTCACTAATCCTTGCCGTGACTTTCACGTTCATTGATGATTATTGGGTTTGTTTCTGTTTTGGTGATTAGTTTGGCGTAGCTGATGTTCGGAAGAAAAAAAAAAGGTTGTTTTAGTTTTTGTTTTTGATTTTAAGGATACTTTGGTTTATCTGGTTTGGTACGGATACTTTGGTTTATCCGGTTTATTATTTGTTTGTTTGTTTGTTAGTCGATTGTTCGTACGGCTTTGTTACCAGTCGACAAAAGTTGACCGTTAGTACCAGTCCCTAAGTCGACCGTTGGTACGTTTTTGTTACTAGTCGACCGTTGGTACCGACCGGTCGACTACAGTCGACCATTGATACGATTTTGTTACGAGTAGACTAAAGTTATGTTTTTAATATGCTAATGTTTTTTTTTTCCTTTTCTAGTTTACTACTCCAGTCCGAGCTTTCGCGATTTCGCCGCTCGGATTATGGGAGAGTATTAGATTGATAAGTTAGTTGGCCCAAGCCCGACTTGTGGGTTGTGTCCATTAGGGTTTGCTTTGTACTCTATTTATAGTGATCAATAATAAAGTTATACATACAGGTTTTCAATGTGAACATACGGTCTTACACTTACAACCTTGAAGACAAGGTCATTTCCGAAGAAGGGGGAATGCTACAAACCGAGGCGGATCGGTTGGGACGTGGGAAGAGAACCAAGGTTGTGCCATCGTCGCACAAGGAATACGTGATGGATTAGGAGTTGTCCATCATACTTATCTAGCCATACTTATCTATTGTTTTAGGATATATGTTTGTGTCGTTTTAGGATAAGTGCCACGGTAGGTTGTCTTGTGATAAGTGCCAGGGTAGGTTGTTTGGTGATAAGTGCCAACATAGGTTGAGTCATTATAGGATAAGTGTTCTTATTGTAAGGGTTGTCCCAACCGGTATATATACCGAGCCATTATAATGAATGAAGTCATACTTTTCAATTAAAATCAATTCTCTCTTCTCAAATCTAATTCTTAAGGAGCTAGCACTCGATAAAAGTAGTGCAATCTATTGATACCACCTAAACGGGTCCAGGCCAGTCCCATTGATTTATGTGGCCCGATGCGAAACTACGAATGAGGCCCCGTAAATAACGAAAAACTTAACTATTATGGAAAATTCAAAACATAATATACTTAGACATGTATAAATACTAATAGACATATACTAAATCGGAAGTCCCTCATATAATATTCAAAAAAGGCTATAAGAATTCAAGTTAGACATGTATAAATACTAATAGACATATACTAAATTGGAGGTAGAGATGGCAACGGGGCCGGGTTTGCAGGGAATGGTTGATACCATCCCCATCCCCGAAGTTCAATAGCTATTACCATCCCCGTCGGGGGTCACAAATAAGTCCCCATCCCCTCCCCGATGGGGAACTAGGGATGGCAACGGGGCGGGGAGTGTCGGGGATTATACTTACCATCCCCATCCCCGTTTTACACTTTCCATCCCCATCCCCATCCCCATCCCCATCGGGGAATTACTTTACATCCCCATCCCCATCCCCAATGGGGATCGGGGATCCCCGCGGGGATTCGGGGATTCTCCACCCTTATGAAATAACATAAAAATTTCACAAACTTGTCAAAAATATAAAGAATTTTGACTCATAAAGTACCTCAACAAACGTACATCACGCATAGTTATATTAATTACAATTTCAATTCAACTTAAAAGCGTCGTAAACATTGTAACATCAAATATTCCAGTCGACCGTTGGTACCGACCGGTCGACTACAGTCGACCGTTGATACGATTTTGTTACGAGTAGACTAAAGTTATGTTTTTAATATGTTAATGTTTTTTTTTCCTTTTCTAGTTTACTACTCCAGTCCGAGCTTTCGCGATTTCGCCGCTCGGATTATGGGAGAGTATTAGATTGATAAGTTAGTTGGCCCAAGCCCGACTTGTGGGTTGTGTCCATTAGGGTTTGCTTTGTACTCTATTTATAGTGATCAATAATAAAGTTATACATACAGGTTTTCAATGTGAACATACGGTCTTACACTTACAACCTTGAAGACAAGGTCATTTCCGAAGAAGGGGAATGCTACAAACCGAGGCGGATCGGTTGGGACGTGGGAAGAGAACCAAGGTTGTGCCATCGTCGCACAAGGAATACGTGATGGATTAGGAGTTGTCCATCATACTTATCTAGCCATACTTATCTATTGTTTTAGGATATATGTTTGTGTCGTTTTAGGATAAGTGCCAGGGTAGGTTGTCTTGTGATAAGTGCCAGGGTAGGTTGTTTGGTGATAAGTGCCAACATAGCAGGGGCGGACCTAGCTTATAGCACGGGTATGCACGTGCATACCCTAAAATTCGACGGGTAGTGTAAAAAACATAGGGTGCATACCCTTCAAGGACCCTTCGAGGACCATTCGAGCAAAAGTGCATACCCTATTTTAAAATCCTAGTTCCGCCACTGCAACATAGGTTGAGTCATTATAGGATAAGTGTTCTTATTGTAAGGGTTGTCCCAACCGGTATATATACCGAGCCATTATAATGAATGAAGTCATAGTTTTCAATTAAAATCAATTCTCTCTTCTCAAATCTAATTCTTAAGGAGCTAGCACTCGATAAAAGTAGTGCAATCTATTGATACCACCTAAACGGGTCCAGGCCAGTCCCATTGATTTGTGTGGCCCGATGCGAAACTACGAATGAGGCCCCGTAAATAACGAAAAACTTAACTATTATGGAAAATTCAAAACATAATATACTTAGACATGTATAAATACTAATAGACATATACTAAATCGGAAGTCCCTCATATAATATTCAAAAAAGGCTATAAGAATTCAAGTTAGACATGTATAAATACTAATAGACATATACTAATTGGAGGTAGAGATGGCAACGGGGCCGGGTTTGCGGGGAATGGTTGATACCATCCCCATCCCCGAAGTTCAATAGCTATTACCATCCCCGTCGGGGGTCACAAATAAGTCCTCATCCCCTCCCCGATGGGGAACGGGGATCCCCAATAGGTAATCGGGAATTTTTCCCCGTTACACAGTTAACATGTGTAAACCTTTTATGTGTTTTGAACAGCCATATAGACCAATACAAGCAACACTTTTGGTTTTCAAGAGTCTGCAAATCTACATTCTACACATTATTTATTTAAAATATAAAGCTAAGTAATTATTGAATAATAAATTCTGTGTATTTAGTCTCATTATATGATCACAGTAAGTTAGCTAAACATTATTTGTTTCAGTATGACACATTAACATCATTGCTAAGCGGGCTATAACGTATAATATTTGATATGTAGATACAACTTCAATGGTAAGATGAAGTAATGAAATTTTAAAAAATTGTCACCTGTTAGTTTAAAGACATATCAGTATCGCCATTTTGCAACTTGTAATTCGTATGTTATCAACTTCGCAAGAATAAAATTTACCAAATACTCTTTCATAATATATATCAATTACAATATGTTAAAAATACTTGCTTTTATGACCCTTTTTTTAAGAGGATATAACTATTAATTGACAAGATGTACAATTGTATTTATACAGAAAAGATATTCGGGGACGGGTTCGGGGACCCGAGGGTATTACCATCCCCGCCTCAATACCCGCTTTTCAGTATCGGGGATTCCCCACCCACATCCCCATACCCGGTCAACTCGGGGATTCCCCGGTCAAATCGGGGTCGTGTATCGGATTCTCCATCGGATTCGGAGTTTTTTTGCCATCTCTAATTGGAGGCCCCTCACAAATGGTGGTCCTGTGCGGCTGCTCCACTTGCACATGCTAATCACCGCCACTGAACGGGTCGTATCATTTAGCGAGTTCGGGTTCAATCTGATAACCCGTGTTTTATGTCAAGGAATCTCAATTGATATCGACATCATGTTTGTGTTTAATTGGTTCGGAAGAGTAGTATCGTTTCTTATACAAGTGCTGATATAAAAGTCACTACACAAGCAATTGACTAGCAGCTGTGAACAATTCAAGGTTGTGAGAAATGCCATGGAATTCGCACCTTTTGTGCAAAGTTATTTGAGGATATTGTATCGAACCATGAGTTCTATAAAGAACAGCTTGAATGTAAAACCATTACTGTGTTCCAAAGACTAAGATGAGATATTATACCGCCAATTAATAATCGATAGTTGGCAACAAGGGCTTCGATAACTGGCAACAACTCTATCGCGATGATCATCACAATCAGCCAAATATTATTGTTCTGGTGTTACACAGAACTGTATATGATTGCAACATAATTCCAGACCAGAACAAGCGTCAAAATTTTCAAATAGTTAAAATCGACATCCTGTTTCTGTTTACGTGATGCTGGTAGCCCACACATTATCAAGTCATCCAGACGAGTAGTATCTTGTCCTGTAGGATCATTTTTGCCTGTCGAAAGTCAGATTCTTAAACTGCAAAATCAGAACCACAATCTTTGACTATATTTAGAGCAGTTTGGACCGATTTGACAAATGTGAGGCACTCGCAACAAAAGAATAGTAGTTATTGTTTTAAGCATATAACAAAGTAAAACATTATCCACAACATGATACATCAACCCCGACAAAACCATAAAAATCATTTTTAAAAAAATGGAAATTCTCGTTATGACAATGGTAGCGACGAGTGATTTAGGCACTCAGCAATTCAAATCCCGTGATCCTTGTATAGTACTAACGTGTTTTAAAGAGTATACATGATTTCAATGAAACAAATTTACAGACTTGGCCAATGTTCCAATATTGCAACTTAACTCAATGATGTTAAAGACGCATGCCTTCAATACCCTTAAGGGTCGATTCAAAGTTCTTTAGGTTGCTGCTTGAAGTATTCCTAGAAACTGGTCGTTTCTGATCTGAGGATATGACAGGTGAGCTTCTTTGGGCTGAGCTTGAACCTCTAAGAGCACCAGGGCTTGCATCTGTTGTGCGTACACGAGATGGATCAGGTTCATTGGTGGTTAATCTCGAAGATCCCGTTGTTCGCAAAAAGGTGGATCTTGATACCTGCACATTAACAATTTGTATAAGATGGGTTAGATACTTAGATTCTACTTTGACTTAATAAAGGACCTGAGAACAAAGAAAATGGAAATGATTTATGAGGCTTTATGCAATTGGAAATGGACAACTTTCGACCCGTTTCATTTCTACCTAATTTTAAGCATTGAAACATACTTTTACCAATTTATAGATCGGGTTGATATTAAAACCTCTAATGTGTGCAAGTGTAATGATAAAGACGCAATGTAAATATATACTTCTCTGCTGATAGATTGATCACTAGTGGTTGGCATTTTCTGCTTAGATAGGTTCCCCGAATTGGTTGTCCCGGGATTTCGGCTCCACGAGGGATGTGCTGAAGACCAAATACCAGCCCTACTTTCTTCGCCACCTGCATCAAAATCATCAGTTTAGCAGTAATAAATCGCTAAAATGGGCAGATACGATTCCTTTTTTTCTATTTGTTAAAGGGTATTTTAGACTAAATAAACACACGAGTAATTAAGTAAGACACACCTGCTTGTCTATTCAGGCTAGAAATCGCAGGTGGGGCCCCACTACTTGGTCCAGCATTAACACCCTGCAAAACAGAATTACGTTATTCAAGTACATCCGCAAATTTATCAACAAGAAAAACAAGCAAGACTTACAAGAGCACGTGATGGTGGATTGGCTAGTTGTGATTGCTGATACTTCAAAATAGTCCAGTCAAAGACATAATCAAACTGGAAGCCTGAACCAGCAAACAACATCACGTGAATAACCAGTTTTTGAGTTTTAAGGTTTATTTATAGTATAATGATAGAGATTCATACCTTCACGGATAAAAAGATCACGGAAGATTCTCTTTAGATAAGCATAATCTGGCTTATCATCAAATCTTAATGATCGACAGTAATGGAAGTATGATGCGAACTCCGTAGGGTAACCTCTGCATAAAGCCTAAAAAAAGGGATGTGTTAGTTTCATGGCAAAACATGCGGGTCGGTGACTAAATATATTTAACGATAGCGTAAATTCTTAAATAGAATAATCGCTCATTTTCAATACCATATTTTAAAGACTAGATGTACAACACAAGTATGAAGACTAAAACCGAACTAATGAAAAAAGTATGCTGATAAGCAAATCAGCATCCTTTAAGCTATTTCTATTTTAACTGTTTGACCCGTTAGAATAAAAAAATCAAATCCACCCACTCATAAGCAAATGACTCGAAAATGCGACACCAACAAAAAAAAGAACTAACTATGAGCAGAAGAGATATGGACCATTCCTACTTACTTCGATAGATGTTGAAACTTTCTTCTCACTGATCTTTTCATATTTTTGTTTCTTATTTCCGGCTTTCAGTCCTTGCCATGGTAGGCTACGTCAAAATAACATAAAATCGTTATTAACCAAATTAAGTTTCAATTCTCAAAAGGGTTGACGTAAATGAGCTTGGAGATAAAATATCTACCTTCCTCTCAAAAAGTACATAAGAACAAAACCAAGTGATTCTAAATCATCTCTCCTGCTTTGTTCTACATATATGAAAAGACAAAATAAGTGAATATCATGTCATTCAATCGGATAGTTAAAGCAACTTTGAGTGCACCACGAGCTTACCAATTCCGAGGTGAGTGTGCATGCTAGCATATCTAGCTGTCCCCGTCAAATTCTTGTTCTCCCTGCATTAGAATAATTATTGTTATATCATATATGTTGCAAGCTAGTTTTTTCTACTCAAATTCAAATCTAAACAAGATCGAAGAAATTGATAAAAGCTCGATTCTCTGGCAACTCACCTATACGGGATGTGCTGATGAGTTGACGAGTCCCTATATTTCTTAGCTAGCCCAAAGTCAATAGCATAGACCTATACGCATTAAAAAATAGTAGAAACAAAGTTTGAGAATGCATATAACTTCATAACTGTTAATAGCAAAAGAGAAACAAGGAATGGTCTAAAACCTGATTGGCACGCCTTCCTAAACCCATAAGGAAGTTATCTGGCTTGATATCCCGATGTAGAAATGATTTACAATGAATAAATTCAACGCGGTTGATCTGATACAAAACGTACCAAAAGAAAAATAATGAGAAAACATATAGTACTTGATAATAAAGAGCACAACTTGAATAGAAAAACACACCATTTGATCCGCAAGCATAAGAACAGTCTTTAACGAGAGCTTTCTACTACAGAAATTAAACAAATCCTCCAGACTGGGCCCCAATAAATCCATTACTAGAACATTGTAGTCCCCTTCGACACCATACCATCTCACATTTGGGATTCCAGCTGACAAATGAGAAACAAAATTAGTCGACAGTAAAAACTAGAGATGGCAACTTTTATGGAAAAAAACTAGATGTTGCAAGATACTTATGGTCATTTACGTAGTCGAAAAGGGTATAATAGAGTATGGATCGTAGATTAGAAGTTATGAAGAAATGAGCATTACTTCCTCCTTGAAGTATCTTATACAACTTAGATTCATATAGCAATTGAGGATGCTTGGTCTTCGTATTTTCCTGAAACAAATACAAATAATTGCCAAATCACAGACCATTAGGTACAAAGCAAAGTATGAAAAATGACAAAATGACAAACTTTTCCTGCCCGCTTTTTATAGACTAGCTAATTTAGGCAGATACCAAAACATCCCCTACAAGCTAATTTACGCGTAACAATAGCTTCTAAATGGCATAAACATACGCATTTTCCCACCTTAAATACATAGTTTCAATAACTATCATTGAATAAGATGCATTCAAAATATCTCACTTATTTGTTGCAACTAAAAGTCATAGGCAAAGAAGTCATATTTCTTGTTCCAGAAGCGTACCATTTCTTAAGCTATGCAGAAGTTAGACATTTAGGCATTTACCTATGTTATGACATTTAGAAGTCTCATTAGGGAATTCTTGGCATTGCATATTTAATCTACTAATGCTTTTGAAATAAGCAGAGGCAGATAATCAACTTCATATAGTTTGGATTTGCTTACGTTGTAACGGAACTCGGTAATCAGATAACTAACAATTTAAGCATTTTGTAAATCTGTTTCTTTAGAATCTAAAAGTCAATTAATAGGAATTCAAGCAGTCTGAGGAGGTGCTAGGGAAACTTTAAAGTGTTTATTTCATCACAAAGTAACCACATAAGCTTAAGTTGTTATCTCAATTGAAATACTTACAAGTACTTACAGACACTAGAAAACACACAGTAAGCTAAGAAATAAGCAAATGCTAAACATCCTTTACCATACCCCATCAACGTTATAGTCAGCGTTGCCCCACGAATGCTGTAAAGGGCTTGTGTATGTGTGTGCTTTAGTGGGTCCAGTTTTCAGTGGAAACGGGTAAGAATTGATTCAGTGTGTTATTCTCAGTGTATGGCAACACGTTTTCACGCCTGTGGTGTTACCACACCCTGAGCTCTAAGCAACTCTCAAAGAAACATATAACCATAAGTACCAAGTAGTCTGCTAATCTGCTTCTATACAAACACTCGAAAATGTAACTTTTACGTCATTGTACACTTTATAATTTCAGATACACCTAAGTTACCAACCAAACACTTTCATAAAACACAAAACAATCACATCGCACAAAAAATTACAGACATACCAGCTTAATAGCAACTTCTTCATTAGTCTGAACATTAGTACCTGCAAAAACACAAAACATGACATCATCAATCCATCACCATGACATCATCATCAAAACCAAACTCAAAAACACAAAATAATACCTAANACCACACAGACAGGCGCAAAAAAAAAAATCGATCTAACAGATTATCTATCACAGATCCACTACCAAAATTAATCAACAAATAAGATTAATCAGATCCCCAGGTCGAAAAAAACGTTATTTCAAATTAGGGTTTTCTTAATTTGAAGGTTTTGTTAATTTGGGGGTTGCATTTTCTTCATCCCGCAAAACAGACACACAAAGGTATGTTTTAATTAAATTGTTTCGGCAATTTTTTTTAAATTAGGGTTGTGTTGATTTGGGTTATGTGCTGATTAATATTCAATTATTTCATCGTTTTACAGAAAAGGAATTGAGGGAGATGGATATAAGAGATGGAGCACCGGTTAGCCATGGGTATTGTACGCCTGCTGAATGGGAAACCCACTCTCAAACATGGTTTCGTTCACTGGTCAGTTTTTATATATAATAAAATTCTTTTCATCTTATAAAAAGTTTGTTTGGTGTTGGATTTTATAGATTTTAGATGCACAAACGTTTGGATGATAGACATAACGGAATACATGGAAAAACTATTTTTTTTCTAATATTGTTGCTGCTATTACTCATTTTACACCCATTGATGGATTTTAATTTCTCCGTGTAGTTGTTAGTCGTAAGGGGTTCAGGTACCTATAATTAGACTCATGTAATGTATTAAACACCATAATTTCGTTCGGTTTTGTTGTTACATTCATGAAGAGTGGAGGCGGTATATTTTGCCGTTATGGTACATGTAAAACAGTAGTATTGATTGTATCTTGCATATGCAGTGCAATTCTTATTGTTCAGGAACTTTTTTAAAAAACGTGATACGTGCACAATTATGTCTACTTTCATCTACATATCTCACATATCAGGCTGCTATTATCAGGAGGATGGTCTGCATTTATGTTAATGTGATGGTGGCCTTTAAAGATAAGAGTAGGATTTTGGCTAAGCGTTAAGCTTTTTTATTGTTTTGCAGGACATTATGAGAGAATGACAACTAACTTGCTAAGCGCTAGCTACGACGAGCGAAACATTGGGCAGGTAATTTAATGATGTTCATCAAGTCTTGGTTACTATAAAAATGGTTATATTATTTTGTTTTAAAGCTTTTTGCAGATTTATCATACGAGTAGTATGTTAATGCGTATAATCTTCAAATTTCAAACTGTTAACTGTAACATCTGCATTAAAAGAGCCAAACACCCGTGATGTCTTCTTATTTCTGGATGGCCGCGTCTATCTGTCAGGTTAAAGTTTAGAGCAGAGGCACGAAGATGAAGACATTTGCAAAGGTAATGGATCTTAATACTTAAGAAAGAATCACATCACTACAGTTTCTTTGAGTTTTGTTTACCATTGACATTCTAGAAAATTTTAAAATGAAAGATGAGAACTTGAAGTTAAAGATAAATTAAAATGTTGTCTATAAGGTGGTAGTGAAGCTAATATCGTTTGATGACGGGAGTGCGGTGCGGGTGATGCTAGCTTCATGAAGTCGCTGGTCTTTTTACTAAAGAAAAAATGGTATTTATTCTTGATAAAAAAAACTGCTTATTTTCTTATTTTGATCTTAAAGGTATGTTTTAATTAAATTGTTTCGGCAATTTTTTTTAAATTAGGGTTGTGTTGATTTGGGTTATGTGCTGATTAATATTCAATTATTTCATCGTTTTACAGAAAAGGAATTGAGGGAGATGGATATAAGAGATGGAGCACCGGTTAGCCATGGGTATTGTACGCCTGCTGAATGGGAAACCCACTCTCAAACATGGTTTCGTTCACTGGTCAGTTTTTATATATAATAAAATTCTTTTCATCATATAAAAAGTTTGTTTGGTGTTGGATTTTATAGATTTTAGATGCACAAACGTTTGGATGATAGACATAACGGAATACATGGAAAAACTATTTTTTTTCTAATATTGTTGCTGCTATTACTCATTTTACACCCATTGATGGATTTTAATTTCTCCGTGTAGTTGTTAGTCGTAAGGGGTTCAGGTACCTATAATTAGACTCATGTAATGTATTAAACACCATAATTTCTTCGGTTTTGTTGTTACATTCATGAAGAGTGGAGGCGGTATATTTTGCCGTTATGGTACATGTAAAACAGTAGTATTGATTGTATCTTGCATATGCAGTGCAATTCTTATTGTTCAGGAACTGAGTTGGTTTTGATTGTGGTATCGACCAACTGGCCAACTAAAATGAATCCTTAGTAGAAGCTAGAGCTGAGTTCTAGGTATGACCTGTATCAATAAAAACAAAATATAGGCGAACTTTTTTAAAAAACGTGATACGTGCACAATTATGTCTACTTTCATCTACATATCTCACATATCAGGCTGCTATTATCAGGAGGATGGTCTGCATTTATGTTAATGTGATGGTGGCCTTTAAAGATAAGAGTAGGATTTTGGCTAAGCGTTAAGCTTTTGTATTGTTTTGCAGGACATTATGAGAGAATGACAACTAACTTGCTAAGCGCTAGCTACGACGAGCGAAACATTGGGCAGGTAATTTAATGATGTTCATCAAGCCTTGGTTACTATAAAAATGGTTGTATTATTTTGTTTTAAAGCTTTTTGCAGATTTATCATACGAGTAGTATGGTTAATGCGTATAATCTTCAAATTTCAAGCTGTTAACCGTAACATCTGCAGTAAAAGAGCCAAACACCCGTGATGTCTTCTTATTTCTGGATGGCCGCGTCTATCTGTCAGGTTAAAGTTTAGAGCAGAGGCACGAAGATGAAGACATTTGCAAAGGTAATGGATCTTAATACTTAAGAAAGAATCACATCACTACAGTTTCTTTGAGTTTTGTTTACCATTGACATTCTAGAAAATTTTAAAATGAAAAATGAGAACTTGAAGTTAAAGATAAATTTAAATGTTGTCTATAAGGTGGTAGTGAAGCTAATATCGTTTGATGACGGGAGTGCGGTGCGGGTGATGCTAGCTTCATGAAGTCGCTGGTCTTTTTACTAAAGAAAAAATGGTATTTATTCTTGATAAAAAAACTGCTTATTTTCTTATTTTGATCTGATGTATCCTTATCTCACTATAACTTTGTTTAGTATATAAAATGTATGTATTTAAGGTACAATCTAACATACTTAACCATTTTGGGACATGTTTTACTACATCTTAAATGAATGAAATTAAGAGATCCCAGATTGACATATGAGGCTGAAAAAAACATAATACCGACATTTATATTATTCATGTTGGTATTAATCTGATGTTATTCTGATTTCAGGAGTATTTTTTATCGAAGCGGATGAGTCATGGTAGTGAGGTGGTTAAGATGTTGAACGGGTTTTCATGCACCAATATTTTCATTTATATTATTCATGTTGGTATTAATCTGATGTTATTCTGATTTCCTACCATTTATTTTCATGCAACAATATTTTCATTACTGATGTTGTTTGTTTGTTTACAGGAAAAAGGTCTCATTTGGTATGCTGGACCATGGTCTATACAAAGTACTAAATCAACTATGTTGCACTCTGGAAGGTGCCCCTTTAAATTATATGAATTTAAATGGCTTATCATATCATTTATTATTATCTTTTCTACACTACCATATATGTTGCTGTCACTTTAGAGCATCATTAACCTCTGAGTTTTACAGCTTGCGGCTTCAAATTGGGTGACGGTTAGGATGTGTATGAAACTACCTATATCAGAACTCTTATCGACACTGGTATGTTCTTGATGCAATCTCAAATGCTTATTTAATTTTACGTGATGAATCTGCAAGGGTCAACAAGATTGATGTACGCTATTCAAAGGGTTAGTCTCTTTCTATTTTAAATGGTGGGTATGCGTACTATATCAAGCTATAATACATGAACTGATAGTTGGCCTACTAGAGTTTCTATGAAAACAACGGTTTCAAATGAACCTATTTGTTAAGTTGTAGTTGTACACCTGGTAAATCTTTTATTTAAAGATGTTTGTATAAAGCGAGAAGTAAAAAATTGGGAGTATATACTTATAAATGGATCACTTCGGCTATGGGCTATCTCTAACGGGTCAACTGAAAAAAAAGTCACAGAAAGTAACTGGAAATAAAATGGATTTAACCCAACCCAACATGTACTTAGCCGTTTCTTTCTTCAACTAAATATAAGCGTTTTTCTTATCCAAGCACCATTTGAGCGGCTCATTTTGCCAGCATTGCTGAAATATGCCTTTTATTCAAATGACTTTGTTAACAGCATCATATTGATGGGACGTGGTCCATCACAACGAGTCATGCTGGCCTACTGTAGCTTGGTCTTTGGTTCCTCCATCTTACTGCCGTTGTCGGGAATTCACACCAAGTCAATTGTGATGCTTTTATTGTATGTTTACATGGTTACTCAATATTGATTCATATTTAGAGTTTGCAACAGCTAACAAACACAACTCAAAATGTTGTGCAGGCACAGCTGAATCTCAACAAGACATAAAGGAAACATATTCAAGTCCTTTGGAAGAAGGAAAATGACGTCCTCAAAAGGCAATTCCTTCACTCATTAACATTACTGCCAGTGTTGAAATCTCCTCCTCTAATGGGACAGAGGGTAAGCAACTACAGTTTGTTTTGGTTTGGCAGGTTTAACATGGATAAAAAAAGTTTTACTAATACAAATTACTGATGAAGTTCGTTCATTCTCAGTTTTGGGATCCAAAACTCACTTTAATGTTGCAATATGCAGGTCCATTTTGAATCAGTTTGTATGAGTGTGAAGAATGACAAATGGAGACACAGTATCGTTAAATATGAAAATGTTAAATGTAAGTTTCTATACTTCTGTATTGCGCTATTCTAGATTCTTTTATGTCAATATCAGATTGAAGCATAACTCAGTTGTGGCTGTATGCTTTTACATGTGGTGAAGCAAGAAGGAAACTCACAGTCCACTCTAGAAGTGGAGATTCTGAGACACGCATAGTCGCATACAGGGGGGGTTGGCGAAGAGAGAAGCAGAAATAACAAGTTTGTTTGGCAAGGCAATGATTTATCTGTGATACTTAGGGGTATTTGGATTAGCTTATATGCATATAATCAATTATATGAGTACTTTACCCTTTAGGTGTCTTTATACTTTTTTATTATTAATGCAGATTGTGAATCATACTTATATCTGTTCTTCCTGTTGTGCAGCCACAGCTGAATCTCAACAAGACATAAAGGAAACATAGTCAAGTCCTTTGGAAGAAGGAAAATGAGGTCCTCAAAAGGCAACTGCTTCACTAGAAAGATGATTCATGTGTATCTCATGTTCTTATGAAATCAGTCTGATGCTTTCGTTACAGGTGTGGCCACATTTTTTGTTGTTCGTGAAGCTGTAAGAACAACATCGTGTCCGATGTTTTATTTTCAGGTGTGCCCACATTTCATTTCAGGGTTTTCCAGATCTTCGCGTGGTTCTTTATGTCATGATTTTTGTAATTCGACCTAATTTTTATGTATCCTTTTTTTTGGGTATATAAGAATCATCATCAAGTTGATTATAACAGTTTCTGTCTATTTTTTTGTAGTTTTTTTTGTGGTGAAGCTGCAAAACAAAACAAAAACTTCGCGTGGGTTTTCCAGATCTTCGCGTGGGTTTATAAGAATCATCATTCAGGTTCGGCTCTTCTTACAATCTATTCTTATATGTTGATTTTGCATTCAAGAGCATCCTTTTTATAACAAATTTCTATTTGTTTTTGTCATTTTTCAGCTTTGTAGAAAGAGGTAAGTAGCTTCTGGTGCTGCTACACCAAACAAACCAAAGCAAGTGGTGAAGCTGCAAAACAAATAATTCTTCAAGATGAAAGGTATGTATGTTTTGTTCAAGCTGAGTTTTGATTTTTAGTTTTAAGGATTGTTGTGATTTGAAGTACGGGTTTGATGTGAAGGTTTTGCTAGATGTGGGCCAAGTTTGTGAGGTTGAAAACGGCCTCCGATCTCAGGTTTGTTGGTTTTTGTATTTTCAATTATTTCATTCACTATACAAAGGTTAGAATAAGTATGAGTTAATTGGTTGGTTTTGGGATTTTGGTTATGTAATGTTAAAAAAGGTTAATGCTTTACATGAGTTAAGGTAGTAATCTTCAATTTTGCTTGCGTTTTGTTTTTTTTATATCGAAGCTGATATTGAATATACTTTACAAGGTTTGAGAAAATTAGAATTAAGGGCGTAAAATGGGCGGGTTGGATGACGCGTCAAAGTGGTCAGTTTCGATGAATGGGTTAAACCGTGTCAAGTCAGGTACAACAGACCCGCAAGTTTTGTTTCTTAATGAGTCCAGTTAATCAAGGGTGAATAGTCAGAGACGCGGGTTTTGTTTTAGTCTAAAGTATTGCAAGGGAAAATGCAAAAGTTACAATCGTTTCCATTTGCATTTTCCCGGACTCATGTACTTTCCTATTTGTACATGGGAGGAAAATTTGTACGTATGTGTAAGTGAAGTACCTATTAGTACTACTAAAAAGGTTTAGAAATCGAACATATATGTGAGACATATAGCCAATGATTTAGGCCATATTCACTTTTTTGCCACATGTTGGTATTGCAGCGGATAATTAACCACCTATTACGGTATTCTTTTACCTTTTAGAAAGGAACATCGAGCTTCGTATAGATTTGGAAATCCCAAAACGTATGGTTGTGCCATTATGGCAAAGTGGTAACAACAACAAATCACTGAATTAAGTTCCTAACAATTAGTAGATGTCAGGTAAATTTGAAATTTAAACAGAAAAGCCTTGGTAATTTGTTTTATTGTCTTACTATTACATTATGAAAAGTTTCCGATAAGTATTTTCTCTTCTTATAATAACAGTATAGAAATCTTAAAAGATTATAGCCTCTACGGGATTGGAAGCGTATTCTGAGTTTCATTTGCTTAAAATGATTAGAGTTCAGAAATAAACAAAATATCGATTTATCTTTTCATTGTAATGCTGATATTTTAAAATGCTTATAGTTCAAAAATTAAAATAAATATATATTGANAAAATCTATAAACATTAAGCAATGTTATGAGGCAACACTAGACCAAACTCAGAAAAACATCTTAACAAACAGAATATTGTCTGCGAACTAGAACCATCAATGACCTTAACAATGTTGAGGCCGTTAGTGTGGTCATACTACCATTTACATTTGTTTGATGTTTAAAGGAGTGTTTGGATGCGTGTTTTACAAATATGTGAAGATTAAATGATCGTGATGTAATAAGATAATCATATGTTTGTGTGAATGGATAATTCTAATTATTTTAAGCTAAAGCGACGTTTTGTGAAACTAGCTTTGTTGTAACTGATGAAATTCGTATTCTGACAGTTATTATGTCCCCTTAATATTTTGATTGAGTTTGTTTATCCAAGCATAAAAATAGAATATTTATACTTCCAAGACACAATACGATATGATCATGTTCGGTACTCAAATCATAATATCTATTGACTAGCTAAGGCTGAATGTATTGGGCGATGTAACGTCTTTGATCTTTCTGTGTTGATTATTGTTGATGCATAATCTGGCACGGGTCGATTCAACGACTCTCCTTGGGCCGTTAGTCGTCTTCTCGAGCCCTATTAGACCTGTCAACAACGAAAACCCGTTAGGAGTGGACCCGAGGCCGTAGCCCCGGGATCCACCTCCGACGGTCAAGTTAGTATAGATGCGTTGTAGCATATATGAGTTATTAGGTTTAGGGTAACCTGTTATGTTATCTGCTGAATAAAGGGATCCCATCCATGTATTTATAAGGCATGGATTAGGGTTTTAGGTGTAGAGTGGGCCGCTGTCGCCGGGCCTAGCCCATTCCTGGCCTAGTCCAGACTATGTGTCTACAAGCCCCCCAAGTCTAGTGTGACATAGTGCATGACTATGTTATGCTAGACTTAAGTTCTGTTCATGGCCGCGTAGGCCCAATCAATCATGACGGCATGACCCATGTGTGTGCAACTTGTGCGCACATGGGATGGACCATACTGCGCAGCCCAAATGCGATAGTGCGCACTGGGATTGCGATTGTGATTGTCTCACAATAGTGAAGGTGTCCGTGGTGAAGGTGGATTCCTGTATGCTGCATCCTGGGTAAGGGCGTACCTTTTATACCAGTAGCGATGTAGCATGGTGCGACAGAAGACGTGCTTCTGTGGCAGAAGTGCGCGTTGTCCGCGACAAAAGTGCGCGCGGTGCGCGACCAAAGTGCGCGTTGTCCGCGACAAAAGTGCGAACATAACATTCGTCTTTATAACCGACAAAGGACGTCTCCCCTGCGGCAAGGTGGCGCGAATATTTAAATTCGTCTTTGTACTGGGCTCGCGATACCTCTTACGTACGATCTGCTTTCAAATATGCCTGCGTGACGCGTACGCCAACAGTGCGCAGTGGTATTATATACCCTCGTAGCCCCCCAAGTTTGATGGTGCTACTCGTGTAGGAGCATTAAACTTAGTTATGCAAATCCTGAAAACACTTAATGCAAATATTAGAAGTATATGCCGCGAGTCGCAACATATAAAACTTAATGAAGTAAAATATAAATAGCGTGAAGCATAGTATAGCACATAGCATATAAAAGAAATTTTCGCTGCGCGAATTACACCTATCGTGAGGTTTTATAACTACATATAAAAAAAGTAGCACATAGCTAATCTATAGTGCGCTCATAGCGATTAATTTTTCTTTTTCTTTTTTATAAAAACAATGGCGCGGATGGATGTACCGTGGAACGAATCGTTCAATAACCATGGCAGAACTTTTTTTTCCTTGTTCGCTCATACATAAGATATAACATTTAATGCCTAACAGTGTCTGTGCTCAATAAAGTACTTATTGACAATTTTACGATTGATTATTCAACTTAAAGTCTTTAAAAGTATACGCAGAAACCTTGTACAGAGATCTCTTTTTGCTGGAGGGCGAGGGGTGGAGTGAATGTGAGATTGCAGAACATACAAGTTATAAGAGTTCTGTATTATTTGTTTGTGAGAAGTGACTTAAAATTGTGTCTACGAATGAGTTCCGATCCTTGTTTAATACCGTACTCTCGAATGATGCTTTGATTCAAATAGTCAACCTCAAACCTCATAGATGAACCCTCATAAGAACGCTCGCCCCGGCCCATTACCTATTAATACATGTGTGCATGAAGAATTCTTGCTTGTCGAACAAAACGTGACATACGGTGCCAAACGTAAACCCCCAAGACAACCTGTATGTATAGAGAAAACAACTTTGTGTTGAATAACGCGGTTGAATAGCATCTCTTGGAAGTTTTACTCACATCTGTTTCGATATATCCAAAACCAACTTGATGTGATGTATTGTGAACCGTACTGATATAGCTAATGACTCGATGGTGATATGAATCCCATATTCCTTACTAATGTTCTCTCTATTTAGTATAAGCTTATGACTATTACCAATATCTTCTTGATATCAGAAACTCAGTCCTTCCATCAAGAGGTGAACAAATATTGCCTCACAATTTTCGCGGTTATCTCTAGCTAATCACAACCTAACGAAAGAATGTGTGATTTGGGTATATCCCTTGTCATCTTCTTAGTCGTGTGCAGGTTCATGAGCAGGTCATGGATGAAGCTTTCTTCTTTGAGTGTCTGTGAATCAGCGCATGCGATCTAACTGTGGTCTTTTCACTCAGTCCTCTTCTTGGCTTCTGTTCACGGTGTAGATCGGGCTCATTGGGATTCACGCCGGACTACCTTTCGTTGTCTTGGCCTCATCTTTTTGTTCGTCGAGCACTCTTCCCCTGGGGGTTATGATCTATGCCTCCAAAGGAACGGTTTCTGAGCTCTTTAATCCATGTATCAATGAGTTTCTTCAAGATACGCCAAGAACCGGCTCGACCACGACATAGACTACCCAGTGTAACCATTGGTGGAAAATGTCAAGAGATCCGTTTCATGTGAGAATGTAGAGCATGTGTAGTTTCGCAACATCTGATCGAACCAATGGGTGTGCTAGGTGGTGTAAGACGGTGCATGTGCGGTTGTAGTACGGTTGCTGTGCACTTGATCGATAAGGTTGGATGTTGAAGTCTACATGACGGTGTTCGATACCCAATTGCCTGAAACGCGTTGAGGATACGAATGTGTTGATTAGATATGCTGGTACTTTGTTTGTTGTGTGGTCATTCATGAATATTGCATTTTCTAAAAACTGTTTGGACAATGAAATCATCACCTGTAAGTATTCTTCATTAATACTGCTTGTTCCTTTCAGCTATGTTTGGAATTTATAGTAGTGAAAAAATGAGGAGGGAGGTTCGGTAGAAGTCTGCAATGTATAGCATAGTCTGGACTAGCAGGAACTGGCTAAGGGACCCGGGCGACAGGGCCACTTACACCTAAAACCCAACTCCATGCCTAATNTTCGTTCGCTGTTTTTAAGTTTCGATATGACAGCTCCAAACATTGAAACCTGCACATTTTTTTGTTCTAGGTTGGCACAGTTGGAGGAAGGATGCTATTACCGTCACAGTCAACATGCTTGAACCTATCTGGAGTCAAGTGTAAAAGCTTTTGCAATTTTCTTATTTATTGTAATGCTGGACCAAACACTGATTATTTTGCAGCGTTATTTTGTAATGGTGCATCCACAATATCTAAAAATGGATCTAATAATCAACCTTCTAAGAAGAATTTGTATATCATATAATTTTCATTTATTTGTACTCATGCCACATATATTCAGTTGTATATGTATACTGATATGAATTTCTTCCCTATTACTCCGTATTACTTTACCATTTTTGTTTAACAATCATTTCTTACATACAGCTAAATGCTATCATATAAGTATGCTCCATTGACAAACATCCCGCCGCGAAGCACGCTTAAACTCCTTTAGCAAAACACCCCGCGGCAACGCGCGGGTTTTCCAACTCGTTATTATTATTTTGAACATGGACTTTATGTTAGTGTGTTTGGTAATGAGTTTTTAGATTTGCTTTTTAAAAAGGAATTAAGCGGTGTTTATTTTTTCAAAAATGCCTTTTAGCAGTAACATAATCTAAATCATTAGACGCGGTCGAACATTTGGGTCTTAATCTGAATCATATGCCTCAGGAAACACGGATACACATAAATCTAGCTAGATGCCAAAATGTCGGGTCAATAATCAACGTTGACTAACCTGATTTGATGACGGTTGTCACAGAGGAAAACTGAATATCGACTGACCTCAACCCTCAATACGTACCTTATTAATTAATTGGTGACGAAATTAGGCTCTGTTGGGCGAGTGTCCCACGAACCCTAACTTGGTAGGAAATCCTTGAGAGGGATAGTGGGTTTGACTTGGTCAAGTTTAACCTTTGTGTTAGTATCTTTGAAAGGCACACCTCGGAGGGTGTTGAGCTTTGATTGACAGGTTCTCATTGTGGTAATCATTGCTTACGACGCCAATAAAGAATTTAAGAGGTTTCATTCGGAATGTGATGTACGAAAAGAAGTTTTTTTTGTTTTAGTTTAAAGAAGAAATTAAAGTAGGAATGTGTGAAGTTGGGAAAAAAAAATAATAAAATAAAAATTCAACCATATATTGAAACTTTGATTAAGAAAGAAATAATCCCTAGTATTAACTCAACCATATATTGAAACTTCGACTAAAAAAATTATATTTATTTTATTATTTATTCTTATTTTTTTTCTAAACTTTATATTATGTTTAGTTTCAAAAGTATTTAAAAAGTTATATTATTACATTATAATTATTATTACTACTATAAAATATTATTATTCACTTAAATTACTTAATTACGGGCATATCTCACCATCGGAAAGTATATTGATAGGCATATCCGAAGCTTAGTAATATGGTACACGGATTACTTAAATGTTTGAGGTAAACGCGAGTACTAAGGAATTATAATGAAATTATCACAACTAAAGGGAACTAATATGCCTAAACTAAATACCTAGAATGCTCAAATAATATGTCTCGGGAAACACATATACACATAAATCCAGCTAGATGCTAAAATGTCGGGTCAATAGTCTACGTTGACTAACCTGATTTGGTGACCGTTGTCACAGAGGGAAACTGAACTATCGATTGACCTCAACCCTCAATACGTACCTTACGTAATCAATAGGTGACGAAATTCAGCTCTATTGGGCGAGTGTCCCACGAACCCTAACTTGGAAGGAAATCCTTGAGAGGGTTTGACATGGTCAAGTTGAATCTTTGTGTTAGTATCTTTGAAAGGCATACCTCAGAAGGGTGTTCAGCTTTGATTGACGGTTTCCCATTGTGGTAATCATTGCTTACGACGTTTACCAACTGCATTCGGAATGTGATATCATAAAAGAAGTTTTTTTTTTTTTTTTTTTTTTTTTTTTTTTTTTTTTGGTTTTAGTTTAAAGAAGAAATTACGGCCCGTTTGGTTTACTACTTTAGGATGGGTTTTTACTTGACATGACATTAAAAGCATCGTTTGGTTGGCATTTTGGTGTTAGAAGTTAGGCATGAACCCCACTTACAACTACTATTTGAAAAGTCTATAAGATGGGTGGCTTTGTATTATTAGTGAGCGCGCTAGCCTTTTTACTTCACTATATCATTTTTTTTAATATATGCAAGTTAATAGTTTTATTTCAAATTTATATTTAAATATTTAGTTTTTCTCTCTTATAACAATACCAAATCCAAATCCTAATTCTAAACTCACTTAAAATGTGTAAAGTTGGGCCGGAAAAAAAAAGAAAAAAAATAAAAAAATAAAAAAAAAAACTCAACCATATATCGAAACTTTTGATACCACTGTTAAAGCTAAACTTAAGCTGAAAACAATGAATATCACAGTCAATCAGTGAGAAGGCCTCAACTGATTAGAACTTTTATTTCACAATTCAAATGAGAGAACAGATCATGAATAGCATCTGGGATCTTCCCCCTTTTATACTATATGAGTTTGGTAACTGCTATAGAAATAAGAAACTACATAAATGGTCCTTAGACCTTGGAAAAGTACAAATGAACCCTTAGACTCTTAAATGCACGTATCAATACTCTCCCCATGAAATCATCCTTGTCCTCAAGGATGGTAATAAGCCCAAACATCAAATGCAGGAAAATTGTTGTTGCAGTTTCTGGACTTCTTCCCGGGTACTATCCGCCTCATCAGTGTTTGACCAATGGACCAAGACTTCTGCCACAACAACATTGTTCTTTTTAACCATCCTTTTGTCCAAAATCTTTAATGGTAGAAGGATGAAATGACCTGAATCAGAGACTGCAGGCAAGGTACTTGAGACAGCATGATTTCCATGGCTCTTTTTCAATAAGGAGACATGGAAAACATCATGGATTTTAGAAGAATCAGGAAGATCTAGTTTATTGGCAACTTCACCAACTCTATCCACTATTTTATAAGGACCATAGTACTTGGCAGCTAGTTTGTGAAATGCTTTGGCATGAAGAGATTGTTGTCTGTACGGTTGCAGTTTAAGAAATACCCAATCTTCCACTTGAAACACTCGTTCTGATCTACGTTTATCTGCTTGCATCTTCATTCTATTCTGAGCATTAAGGAGATTATCCTTAAGCAATTGGACAGTGGACTCTCGTTCTTGTAAGGCCGAATCTACAAAATGGTTAGAAGAGTCTTTGGCTTGGTAGTAAATGTACATTGGGGGTGTTTGGTTAAACATGGCTTGATAAGGAGACATGCCCAAGCTGGAGTGAAAACTTGTATTATACCAATATTGTGCCAAGGGAGGATATGAGGGTTTTTGTTTGTAAAATTACTGTTCTATCCTTCTAATACAGCGGAGCGTGTTTTTTTCCATTTAAATACAACCGTGCGATTGATTATTTGACTAATCGGACGGTGGGAAAATCTTTTTAGACTTTTTGATTTGCATCCCCTTTGCAAGGGATCGCAACTATGTGCACCGTACATGCATACATATTATTGTATTATTTATTACTTATATTTATTTTATTTTTCTTTTTTAAACTTTATATTATGTTTTAGTTTCAAAAGTATAATTTATTACCTAAGTGTATTTAACTTTCAATGTGTTATAAATGTTTTAAAAAAATTATATTATTACATTATAATTATTACTGCTATAAAATATTAATATTCACTTAAATTACTTAATTACGGGCATATCTCACCATTAGGAAGTATATTGATACGCATATCCGAAGCTTAGTATTATGGTACACGGATTACTCGAACGTTTGAGGTAAACGCGAGTACGAAGGAATTCTAATGAAATTTCACAACCAAAGGGAACTAATGTGGCTAAACCAAATACCTATAATGCTTAAATAACATGCCTTTGGAAACAAATATACACATAAATCTAACTAGATGCCAAAATGTCGGGTCAATAGTCAAGGTTGACTAACCTGATTTGGTGACGGTTGTCACCATGGGAGACTGAACTATCGATTGACTTCAACCCTCAATACGTACCTTACTTAATCAATAGGTGACGAAATTAGGCTTTGTTGGGCGAGTGTCCCATGAACCCTAACTTGGTAGGAAATTCTTGAGAGGGTTTGACAGTGGGTTTGACTTGGTCAAGTTGTACCTTTGTGTTACTCCCTCCGTCCTAAATTATAAGTCCATTTTGACTTTGCACAAAGCTTAATAAATTCTCACTAATTAATCTATCTACCAATCAAATATCTTTTCTCTCCACTAAAGTGTATTTTGATTGGTTGATAAAGAAAATGGACAAGTATTTTGGGACAACCAAAAAGTGAAAAATAGACTTATAATTTGGGACGGAGGAGTAGTATCTTTGAAAGGCACACCCCGGAGGGTGTTGAGCTTCGATTGACGGGTTCCCATTGTGTTGATCATTGCTTACGACGCGAATAGAGAATTTAAGAGGTTTACCAATTGCATTCTGAATGTGATATCCGAAAAGTTTTTTTTTTTTTTTTTTTTTTTAAAAAATTTTAAAGAAGAAATTAAAGGAGGAATGTCTGTTAAAAAAAAAGTAGGAATGTGTAAGGGCCGAACAAAAAAAAAACCCAAACTCAACCATATATTGATAAAAAACAAAACAAATAAACAACATTGGACAACAACCCTAATAACTATTGTTTACAGTCAATCTAACAAGAAACATGGCGGCATCGGACAAAGACTCAGATTTGTTGTTGGCCCTTTCTGAACAAGTGAAAGAAATCGTTAAGGAGGTACAAATTAATTAAGGGTTTATTATTTTTATTATTTTTAATAAAATGTATGATTGAGATTTTTATATAAAAATTAGCTGGGTTTTGTTTTTTTAGGATAATAATTATATTTGTTGTGGGGTGTTTGTTTAAGCTTATTATGACCTTATTTGATTATAACCCCTAATTTTCGAGCTTATTTTGAGACTTGTGTGCTTATATAAGCCCAAAATAAGACGGAAAATTGGGGCTTATGCCGAAACACAAATAAGCTCATAAGCCTTTTAGATATATATTTATTGTGAAATTTCTACTTTTGATTAATATGATGATACTGAATGATATCTATATATTTCTACTTTTAGTTATCTGAATGTGACAATGTGAAGGAATCCAACAACAACAACAAGAGCAAGGAGAAGATCAATTTATATGAACTCTTTTATGGTTCGGATGCCGAAGAATCTGATGAAGACGATTGGCCGCATATAGATGACGAGACAAGAGAGAAGATGCAGCTAGAGCGTGGACCCCCGTCTTATAACAGGAAAGCATTTGAGGAGGCTAGGAAAATACGTGTGTTCAAATGTAGCGTGGATTATGAAATTGTACGTACATTTCTCTCTCGCTCTCTCTCATACTAGTACATACATTGATTATACATTGATTGAATTCTTCTAATTTTTATGAATGATTTTCTTAAAGCTGCTCGAGTCACGAGACTTGCCAAAGCCACCCCCACCGCCACCATCACCATCACCACCACCACCATCCCGCGATTTCCTTGAACACCTTAGGTTTCTCGACCAACATGTTAAGAAATTTCTGAGCCTTCGCCGCCACCCAGGTCTTGAATCTCCTTGCTAAGATATCAGGTATGTATTTAATCTCACTATCTAAATTTTAACTTTAACGCACGTGTAATTGAATGTCTCACACTTTTGCAGGCCTTGCACCCAGCTGCCATAACCATTTGACGACAATCATCTCTCCACTTCCATCCAATGCTTCTATCTTCTTTTTATTATTATTATTATTATTATTATTATCATGTAANTTAATGTACGTGACTTGCATTTGTGTCGTCTTGGTTGGCGTTTGTCAAATGTTCACCTTTGAGTTATATTACTATATATCATGGATGGAACCTGCTGTCATGTTCTCTTTTGTTACTGCATTTATGTATATACTTAAACCACAGCGTTTCAAACTAAATGTTGCACCAAGTATGTCATGAGGTTTGGTTCGGGTGATTGGGTTTGGTTTTGAATACATATACTGTTTCCTTGATCCAAGATTGGGCATGAGGCCGCATGCCCTTAACCCAACGTCCGGGTCATGAGGTATACCTAGGCTGGTCACAGGTAGTGGATTCCTATTGTAGTCAAATCAACTTTACCGAGTCTGGTTTTTAACTCTTGAAAATGGAAATTTGTCAACCCAACGCCCATCCCATTTGACATCTGCCTGTTTATTTTGCACCTCTAGGCACATCAAATGACAACATTTACTGAATTCAAAATACCTGCATCATACGACGAGAAGCTTCACTCTCATTGCCTTTACCACGTTGGCCAACCAACGAGTCTATTTCATCAATGAAAATGATCGAAGGGGCACTTTCTCAAGCCATTTGAAAAAGATTCGACACTAACTTTTCACTTTCTCCCATCAATTTTGAAACCAAGTCTGATGAAGAAATACTGCTTTTGCTATCAAATTCCAGTTCACAACACAAATATGGTATAGGCACATGTTTGTAACTTCACAAGGCACTTAACCAGCAACTTACCAAGGGTTAGCCATACCAAGGGTTAGTCAATAAAATGACAGGCATTCTCACACAGTTTGTGTTTAAGGTTAGTAGACGGCTAAAAGATATACATTACTGGTTCATGAGCATCCAATATGCAAGCTTCAAGAAAATTGTGTTGACGTGCTTTATGTGGCCTAAAATGGTTCAAAATCTTGAAGCTCTTCATAGTTTTATTTTTCACGCTCCTTTCCCTAACCTCAAAAACTGAGCAATTAAACTATGTGAACTCATTAAAAAGGTTTATGAGTTGTTGATGTGGCAAGGCATAGCGAATTTGTAAACCTTTTGATGCTCTTAAGAAGTGCAATATATGAAATGAAAGCCAATTTTCATACAAAGATTAACGTCACAAAAAATTAAAGAGCCTGTAACCACACGTTTCTCACCAAAATTCCCGTCATTCCAATGTTTAAAACTACTAGACGGCTTATAGAAATACATCACTGGTTCCTAGGGATTGCAATGTGCAGACTGCATGCCATTTTACAATCAAAGGTTTACAATGCTCTATTAAGGGGTTCATCACATAAAAGTAGGTGAGGTCCATCCATCCGGTAACAGTAAAGTGCTTAACCGAAGTGATGCATACTTCACACTGAAGAAACTGAGATGATATACTTACCTGTAAGTCCAAAGATTTCAAGAATCTACACTTCTCAGCTACAGATTGGAGGCCTGCACTTGTTGCATTGGAGCACCATATTAGGCTCAGTTTCTCAAGTTTGCCAAATCCATCAGCAACGGCAGTCAAACCAGCATCTGATATGCAATACGAATCTGATTCACTGGCTCCGGGCTCACTTCTCTCAGACACGAAGTGAAGCCTGAGCCACGAAAGAGCAGAGTGACTAGCATTGCGCCTTCTTCCCCGCAACAATTGATGATAAGTTACTATCATTAGTCAGATTCGATGACCGGGTGGAATACATGTAAATAGAGCTCAAACTCAAAAAATCCAATATTAAGGATTACCACTTACAGATTACTTTCCTCCATCCTAAAAAGAAAGAGATGGCTTTCAATAACAGATATCAATTTAACTTTCAATTCTAGTATATGACTTTAAACGCCATCAGGTAACCTTCTACACTAACTAAAACAAAATCACACGTGTATGTCCATTCCTCACCATGTCGATACCTACCAAGGTAAATAAAAACCTTTTATATCATCTAAGAACTCACAAGTAGTAAGGCAAACTACTTCCGAATGCAAGATCCATTTTTCTCAGTTCGTAAACCCAATCACAGCTAAATCTCACTTAAGCATTACATTACAATCTCAATCAAGTCAAACAAAATGCACTACACATGGACCTTGTAGTGGGATATGTACGTAAAGCAGTTTTAAAAAGTTGAGAAAGATGGTGCAACGTGGGTTTCCTAATTCCTAGCATAGTCTCACTTGAACACAAAAAGAACATCGAATAAATTAACCATTCCTTGTCTCTTACTTTCTTCCCTCCGTTTCTCCTTCTGAACTTATCATAGAGCTAACTCATCAACTTTAAAAACACAATATAGGATTTTTCTTCTTAGTGCTAATTATCGTGAAAAATACCGAAATTCTTAGAAATGCACCCGGTCGTGATGCATTGTGTTTCTAGCTATTGCTTAGTTAGTCCATCGATAAGTGAGTGTTGGTTTTTTTTACTAAACTCAATCGTTTTTATTGAATGTTGTACCTTTCTGTTAACTATTTTCCTTTGTACTGCAAGCGGAAAAAAAATTGTGACCCCAGTCACTTTTAGCCCCTGGTTAGTCCATCTCTTTCTTTTTAGGATGGAGGAAAGTCATCTGTGTGTGTTTTTAATGGTTTGTGTGATTCTTATATGTCTTTGTAAATTAGGAGAAAAAAAAAGGCCTTTTTAACCGGCAAACTTACCAAGGGTTAGCCATAACGGGGCTCCAGGGACCATTTGCGCACCGTTCAGGAACTTCAGGGACGCCGTTCACCAAAAAATCGAAACGGGGGACCAAACGGAAGAATGGGGTAAACTTCAGGGACGCACTGTGTAATTTACTCTCTTTTTTTAATATAATTTTATTTCAAATTTATATTTAAATATTAACTTTTCTTGCTTGTTATTTAGAGCCTTGGCTCAGTGGTTGAGTTGATCAATCTATACACGAATGGCTTGGGTTCGAACCTTGCTATGATCTCTTTTGGAAACATATTTTTATAATTTACCGGGGAAATTCCCCTTTATCCAAAAAAAAACTTTTCTTGCTTGTCAATCTAACAACAAACATGGCGGCATCGTTGAAAGACCCAGACCTGTTGTTGGTCCATTCTGAACAAGTAAAAGAAATCGTTAAGGAGGTACAAATTAAGGGTTTTATTATTATTATTATTATTTTTAGTAAAATGTATGATTGAGATTTTTATATAAAAATTAGGGTTTTGTTTTTTAGGATAATAATTTATTGTAATACTGTGATAGTTTGTTGTGCATAATTGCTTATATTGTGAGATATATTTGTTGTGGGGGTGTTTGTTTAAGCTTATATGTGGGCTTACGGCCTTATTCGATTATAACCCCTAATTTTCGAACTTATTTGGAGACTTGTGTGCTTACATAAGTTTATCATACTATAATAAACAACTTATATAAGCCCACGAGTCTCAAAGTAAGACGGAAATTTAGGGATTATGCCGAAACACAAATAAGCTCATAAGCCAAACACCCCCTTATTATTACTTTTAGATATATTTGAGTGAATATTATTACTTTTAGATATATATTTGTTGTGAAATTTATACTTTTGATTAATATGATGATACTGAAAGATATCTATATATTTCTACTTTTAGTTATCCGAATGTGACAATGTGAACGGGGAATCCAAGAGCAAGGAGAAGAGCAATTTATATGAACTCTTTTATGGTTCGGATGCAGAAGATACTGATGAAGAGGATTGGCCGCAGATAAATGACGAGACGAGAGTGAAGATGCACCTAGAGCGTGGACCCCCCGGTGTATAACAGAAAACCGTGTGTGGAGATTAGGCAAATAAATGCATTCAAATGTATCCTGGACTATGAAATGTACATTTATCTCTCGCGCTCTCTCATACTAGTATATACATTGATTGAATTCTTCTAATTTTTATGAATGATTTTCTCAGTGGCCCGAGTCCCGAAACTTGCCAAAGCACCACCACCACAACCACTCCCACTGCCACCTCCACCATCACCACAACCATCCCACGATTTCCATGAACACCTTAGGTTTCTCGACCAACATGGTAAGCAATTTCTGAGCCTTCGCCGCCACCTAGGTCTTGAATCTCCTTGCTAAGATATCAGGTATGTATATAATCTCACCATCTAAATTTTAACTTTAACGCACGTGTAATTGAATGTCTCACACTTTTGCAGGCCTTGCACCCAGCTGCCATAACCATTTGACGACGATCATCTCTCCACTTCCATCCAATGCTTCTATCTTCTTTTTATTATTATCATGTACTGAATCATCCTTAAAACTTGTTGTACTTTAATATGACTTGCGTTTGTTTCGTCGTGGTTGGCGTTTGTCAAATGTTCACCTTTGAGCTATATATATCATGGATGGAATCTGCTGTCATGTTCTCTTTTGTTACTGCATTTATTTATATACTTAAACCAAAGCGTTTCAAACTAAATGTTGTGTTGAGAAAAGTGACACCGGACTGAAGCAAACCCGCAACTAAAATATGAAATGTAATAAAAGATGACACACGGATATAACGTGGAAAACCCCTAATAGGGTAAAAACCACGGGCAAGGAAAGATACGTTCACTATGTAAAACTAGAAGTTACATCGTCTCTCTAATTACAAGGATAAACACATTTATATCTCTTGTATTAGGAGCTATTTCACCGACTCTCTAATTAAACCCACAAGTACTAGGAGAAAGAAAGAAATACAAACACTATGTGTTAGTGATTGTAGAATGGGATGCAAAAGAGAGTTCTCTGCCTTTTATAGGCAAAGAGAATGCATGTACAAATAGGTCCATTTGCCAACTTGTGAGATTCCCATATCTTATCAGATCTTCCAACTTACATGGATACATTGTATCTTATCTTTAACAATCTCCCACTCGAAGACTTGATTGAAGTCCAATCAATCTTCACAAACGTTATCCCTCCTTGCACTTTCATGTTGCTTACGTTTTCGCTAGGCCGCATGAGAATCGGCACCATGTAAACTTGTCACAGTTGATTGCTTTCGTCAGATAATCTGCCACGTTATCATCTGTATGAATTTTCCGCATATCCACGGTTCTTTCTTCTACTTTCTCACGAACGAAGTGATACTGAACTCGTATATGCTTTGTCTTTGAATGAAATGATGGATTCCTTGCCAGATACAAGGCGCTCTGATTGTCACAAAATAGAGTAATTTTCTCTTGTTTGTGCCGAGCTCTTCCAACAACATCTTCAACCATACTACTTCTTTGCTAGCTTGAGCAGCTGCAACATATTCTGCTTCCGTCGTTGACATAGTGACAACTGACTGCAGTTTTGAAACCCAGCTTACTGTTCCGCCAGAAAGTGTAAACACATACATGGTGGTTGATTTACTTCCGTCAAGATCACCTGCGTAATCAGAATCAACATATCCCTTGACAGTTAAACCCGATTCCCCATAATGCAACATCCGAGGTTCCTTTAAGATATCTAAAGATCCTCTTCACAGCTTCCCAATTCTCTCTACCAGGTTCTGCCATGTACCGACTCACTACTTCCACTGCATGTGCAATGTCTGGTCGTGTACAAATCATCGCGAACATTAAACTTCCCACTACTGATGCATACGGTACTCGAGACATCTCTATCCTCTCTGTATGACCTTAGATCTATCAACTTTATCACACTTATATGGATGAGATATGGTGAATTGATGAATATATGTATGTGTTTTAGAGAGAGAAAGTAGAATGAAACTAGAGAGTATATTTCATATAAAACACACACTTACACACTCAAGCACACCTTACAAATGAGGCTTTAGGTGGCTTATATACTTAGAGAGAAAGGCCTCATGGGCTTTCTAATGGACTTGGGCTTGGTGGACTTATATTACATAAAAAGGCTTATAACCATAAATTCTAACATATTAGCTTACTAAGTCCACAAGCCCAATTGACTAATCTATCACATGTTTACGATACTTTATAAAGTTCTAACTATGAGAATGACCATCACTTTTCTATATAATTATTTAATGCTAACAATCTCCCCCTAAGGGGTGGTCATTCGAATGATGCTCCACGTGATTAGGTCTTTGTCTTTGAACTTTGTGTGTCGTTGTAGAATAGTCTTTAATCTTTGTTCCTTCATGCTTTGTGATCTTTGATAAATGACTTTTCTTTGTTCTTTGTTGTTGTTGTGGATATATCTGCCTTTCGTCACATCTTTGTCTTTATGGTTAAACGCCTTTCCAACATGCTCATACGTCTTTAGTCTTTGTCATACATACATTTGTTGTTCCCGTTATTTCACTTTGATCTTTGGCACTTAACTTTGTAGATTCTTTCACATAATGTAGAATCTTTCTTTGACCTCTTCTATGCATCGATCTTTAGTGAGAACTTTCTTTGACTTTGAGATGTATGTATGAGCATGTGGAAACAAGTGTGGTGGTTGTACTTGCATAAAACAGTTAGCAATAAAACAACCGGTACTTACAGGTTTGAAATTAGAGATTGTCAACAACATAGTGTGAAGACTTTCTCTAACCCTTACCAAGGCCGTTCCTAATCGGATACCCCCGAAAGGGCTTACACTGACATACCGAAGTACACCAACGATTAGGTGAGTCGCTGGAGATCACCCCACGACTGTAGACCGTTTGGAACCACTGCAAACACTAAGCGTAACCCACAAGAGATTACTGAAGTGACCTGCTGTCAGGGCTGTTTGATGTTGACCCTGGTAGGAATTTCCGTTCAATCATTGAGAAATACATAAGTAAATCCTCTCATAAACGTTCTCGGCAGATTGCTAAGATCTGTGTAGGACTCGATAATTTACAACTGATGTCCATTGATGTAGAATCACCAGTGTAACAATATTATGTGTTCCTATGAGATTTTTTGATGAATCTCGGGGCTCTAGACTCAATAAGTGCACATTTAGTCGTCGGAGGCATGGAGCAGAGGGCCTCCTTTTCAATATCAACACATCTCGGAGTGAGAGGTCGATAGATTATGCAAGGTTCTCCGTGAGAATGAAACAAGTACCTTTTGAGAGATACCCGAGTGGCTAGAAGGTTAAGTGCAGTGCGTCACTGGGTCCATGACGTCTTGCCTTCAATACCGGTGTCACCTTAGTAACAACCAGTAGCATATGAGTTGAACCCGGTGTCTGCCCTAAGGTTGAACATATGGACGGCTATTTCTTTTCACCCTTTTCATTACTTTTCTTTTTAATTCTTCAACCCTTTCTTTCTCCTTTCATTCTTTACTCTTTTTTTCATATCATACCTAAGGACTTCTAATTCTAATCTATTGGAATTGTCCTTGGGTAGATCCCTCCGGCTCTGGCGGATCATTGAACGGTTTTTCCTAACCTTAGTCACCTTATTTCACCATGACTATTCTATTGTTGCCATAAACCAAACATTTGAAAATCTTCTCAAAGTGTTTATGATAAAAAAACATTTTTGTTAACACTTTGAGAGTTTTGTTTTCATTTTGAAGGACTCCCCCTTCACATGTGCTTATGCAATTTTATAAGAAATTTGCACATGCGGGAGGAGTTTGCACTTTTGAATTGATCCACTTTCAGTGAACAAGACCGATTCGAGACACGTTTACATCACTAGTTAGACTAGCTTGAAATTATTACCGGGCCTGGTCAAGTCCAAAGAAAGTTTCTCGAATTGGTACATTCTACTTAGACAAGTCCTATTCGAGACACGTTTACATCACTAGTTAGACCAGCTTGAAATTATTACCCGTCCAGGACAAGTCTTTTCGATTACAGACATATAAGTTTCGTCAATTCGAGGGTCAATACTGAGTCTAGATCTTTTATGATACAACAACAATTTTTAACCATCTTGATCACATATCAATCACGTTTTAGATCACATTTTAATCACGTCTTCTCCCCCTCAAAAATAGCATATCATGATATTTATGATATCAACTGATTAATGAAAAGCTTTTGGAGAGATAGCCGGATTTTGTTTAAGCATGAAATCGGAAAATTTTCTTTTGATTTTTATACTCCCCCTTAAAGAATGCATATTTTTAAATATAGAGTTTAAAATCAATTTTAAGGGTTTTGGAGGGAGTTTTCTTTTTGAAATGCGAGTTATGTACTGAAATGTACACAAGTCATTTTGTGAAAAATGAATTTTTGCTTGAAATCTTTTCGTTTGTTTATACTCGAACTTTTTGAAAAGAATTTCGGTTTTGAACGTTCGAGTCCTGATCTGAAATAATCAGAAGTCAACATTGAAGCCCGGGTTTCGTACTGAAGTATACGAAAGCCATTTTGAAGAAAAATTTGAGAAACGACATGTTTTAGAAAACATTTAGTGAACTCCCGCTCAAGCATATGTACATATCCGTGTCATTTTTGAATAACATTTCTAGAAACGTACATAATATCGATTATACGAGAGACATGTCATGAGAAGAATATTTTTGGATTTTTGGATTTTATATTGTTTTTGGATTTTTGAAATTTTCTATTTTTATATTTTGTTTTTGTTGGTTTTTCAAATTTTTGTATTTTGTTTTTCAAAAATATTTACAGCGAAGCGGTTTTGAAAACATTTTTCAAGAAGATTCGAGAAGACGTTCTAACTCCTCAGGGGTTAGGCTTCGCATGCCAATTCGTCGAACTAAATCGTCAAACCGATCTTTTGGAAGGGATTTAGTAAATAGATCGGCTAGTTGGTATTCCGTCTTAACGAAAAGTAATTCAACAGTACCCTCTTCTACGTGCTCTTTGATGAAGTGGTAGCGGACTCTAATATGCTTCGTCTTAGAATGTTGCACGGGGTTGCACGAGATGGCTATGGCACTTTTCGAGTCACAATACATAGGTATGCGGTCGAAATGAAAGCCATAATCTGTGAGCTGTGTCCGCATCCAAAGAACTTGGGCACAACACGCAGATAGAGACACATACTCGGCTTCTGCTGTTGAAAGTGCAGTACAATCCTGTTTCTTTGACGACCAGCTTACTAGCTTTTCACCCAAAAATTGTGCTCCACCTAATGTACTTTTTGCTGTAACTTGATTGCCTGCATGGTCGGCATCTGAAAATGCGGTTAGATTAAACCCCGAATCCTTCGGATACCAAAGTCCCATGTTAATGGTTCTTCGTAGGTACCAAAAGATCTGTTTAACATCTTTGAGGTGAAGTTCGGTAGGCTTTGCCTGAAACCGTGCTAATAAGCAAACAGCAAATTGAATATCTAGTCGGCCAGCAGTTAGGTACATGAGCGAACCAATCATACTCCGATATTTCTTTGGATAGATGGGTTTCCCAAACAAATCAGCACCTATTTTTGGTGAAGTGACCATTGCTGTTCCAACAGAATCACAATCTTCCATACCATGTTTTTTCAAAATCTCAATTGTATATTTAGCTTGATTGATAAAAATACCACGAGGGGATTGATGTATTTGCAAACCAAGAAAGAATTTTAGTTCCCCCATCATGGACATTTCAAATTTGCTTTTCATAGATTTTCAAAATGTTTTAAATGTTTCGTATTAGTGGACCCAAAGATAATGTCGTCCACGTAAATCTGAACAATCAAAATGTCATCTTTGTACTTTTTGGTAAACAAGGTAGGGTCAATAGTTCCTTTGGTGAAGTTGTTTTGAAGCAAGAAAGATGATAGTTCGTCATACCACGCCCTTGGACGAGCCTGTTTTAAATCATAAATGGCTTTCTTAAGCCTGCAGACGTAGTCTGGATGTTCTTTGTCAATGAATCCCTCTGGCTGACTCACGTACACTTCTTCTTTCAGAGTTCCATTCAAGAAAGCGGTCTTAATGTCCATCTGATAGACTGTGATGTTTTTGTGATCTGCATAGGCTAAGAAAATCCGGACTGCTTCGAGTCTAGCAACGGGCGCGAATGATTCCTCGAAGTCTATCCCTTCCTCTTGCGGATAACCTTTTGCCACAAGACGAGCTTTGTTGCGGATTACAGTCATTTCTTCATCCATTTTGTTCTTCCACAACCATTTAAGATCAAGAATACGTTTCTCAAGTGGTCGTGGGACAAGTTCCCAACTATCATGTAACTGGTATTGAAGAATTTCATCCTGCATTGCTTCTACCCATGGGTTTTCTGCCATTGCTTCCCGAATGTTCTTAGGTTCTTTAAGACTTAATGAACAAATGTAGATACACAATTCGAGATCTGTGGCAAGTTGTCTTCTCGTCTGAACTCATATTTGCCATAGAACCAATCAACCAATTATAACCACCAATTTTTATTTTTCACCTTTTTTTTTAAAACAATATATCTTGCAAACGAGAAATCTTCAAGCTACAAAAAAAATACCATCGCGACGAGAATTAAATCATCTTTCTATAGATATGCATTGTTATATACTTTCGACGAATTTTTTTTTTTTATAAATTTCCGCCCAGAAAAATCATATATGATTCGTAAAAATCATATGATTTTATTTTTACGAATCACATATGATTCTTACAAATCATATATGATTTGTAAAAATCATATATGATTCGTAAAAAATCATATATGATTCGTAAGAATCATATGTGATTTGATTTTAACGAATCACGTATGATTTTTACAAATCATATATGATTTTTCTAGGCGAAAATTTTGAAAAAAAAATAGTTTGTCGAAAAAAATTCGTCGAAAGTATTTGACAATGCATGTCTATAGAAAGATAATTTAATTCTCATCGCGATGGTATTTTTTTTTTCGCGTAACGATTTACGGTTTGCGAGATATTTAATTTTTTAAAAATCTGATTATAGTCTATTCTAAAGGTGCTTCCGGTTACAACTACATATACACATTGGTATGCTGATTTCGATGAGATCGCAATCATCAGGGGAGAGAAATGTGAACTAAATATGTACTTTATGAAGTACTAAAGGTCCATGTGACCAGGCTGAACCGTTTCTACCTTTGTTAATTACATGTGTACGTTATGGACTGATTTATAAGATAGCTGGAATGCATTTGGTGAAGAAGAAGATGTTGATACATTGTACCCCCGAACAGAAAATCTTGAAGAAGGTCGAGTCTACAGTCTAGTCTACATTGTCCGCTGCGTGTTAGAAGACTAAAGACGGATTGCATTTAATTATCAAAAGACTTCTTCAGATTTAGGGCATTCATCAGAGATGTTGTCAGTTTGGGGGAGAGCACTAATTAGGGGAGAGCGTATTGTAATGGTCATTATTAATCCCCAATTAGATTCGCTCACATTGTTCCTCTACAAGTCAAAGTGATGGCAGCCGAGAAGACTCAGATGTATAAGAAGCTATGGTGCTTGAAGACCACTCTCAAAGCTGCTGTGCTTATGTTTTGTATTGTGTTTTACTTAATTGTGCTTGTAGGGAACATTGTAAGCAATTTCCGTATAACATTACTTTGGGGAAAGATTGTTAGCCCTGAAAATAATGTTATATGTTGGAAATTGCATTAGTTAAAAGCACAAGGACTAGTTCTGTCAATAGGACATAGTTTTAGTGTTTTGTAGTATATATACTCTCCTAGTTGCAACTAGGAGAGGTTGGATGTTCATTTGTAATAAGAAGTGTGTGTGTTTTCCTTCTTTCTCTCTCTAGAAAAAACACACATCTTCCCCCAATTCTTTAATCTAATATACCATTTTTAACCTTTATTTCGAGCATCCCCGACCTCCTGAGTAGTGATTCTTGGTTATAACATAATTAATAGGAATTCAAGCAGTCTGAGAAGGTGCTAGGGAAACTTTAAAGTGTTTATTTCATCACAAAGTAACCACATAAATTATCTCAATTGAAATACTTACAAGTACTTATAGACATTAAAAAACACACAATAAGCTAAGAAATAAGCAAATCCTAAACATACCCCATCAACGTTATCGTCAGCTTTTTAGGGCATGTGTATGTGTGTGTGCTTTAGTGGGTCGAGTTTACAGTGGTAACGGGTAAGAATGGATCCAGTGAGTTATTCTCAGTATATGGCAAAACGTTTTCACGACTTTAGTGTAACACCCTGAGCTCTAAGCAACTCTCAAAGAAACATATAACTATAAGTACCAAGTAGTCTGCTAATCCGCTTCTATACAAACACTCGAAGATGTTTTTATTACTACTCGAAAATGTTTAACTTTTACGTCATTGTACACTTTATAATTACATATACACCTAAGTTACCAAACGCTTTCATAAAACAAACAGCCGCTAAAAAATTATAGACATACCAGCTTAATAGCAACTTCTTCATTAGTCTGAACATTAGTACCTACAAAAACACAAAACATGACATCATCAATCCATCACCATGACATCATCATCAAAACCAAACTCAAAAACACAAAATAATACCTAAATAGATCTCCCCAAAAGACCCACTCCCAATCTTCCTCCCAAGCCTAAACTTATTCCCAACACGTGGCTCCATCTAAACCCTAACCCTAAATTAACCAACTTTAACACTATTTAATCCAATCTAAACATAACCCACAACCTAATTTTACTTAAAGATCACTAATTAGTAATAATCTTGAACAATTGAGATTGAAAAAAAATAAAAAAATTGGGGGTTTTTGAATTTGAAAAGTGGGTTTTGTTTAATTTGTGTTTAATTTCAATACCCAGATTTTGGTTTTTTGAAAAAATCAGTAATTAGTGAGAATTGGTGAATTTTAGATGTGATTTTAGGGTTTGGGGGAAAAAAGAGGTGGAATCATGATGAATATGGAGCTTCCCCACTCCTTTTGGGGGCTTTGCTTTGATTCAAGACAAAGTGGATTGTTTTTGTTTAGTGTTTTAGGGCCCGTTTGGTTTATAGGTGGGTTTATGATTAGGATCAGGATTTGGATATAAAGTTAAAGATTTGGATTTTGATTTGGGGTTATAAATTAAATGATGAGAGAGAAAAATATAATAAAATAATATATTATATATATTATAAATAAATATAATTTATAAATAAAAGTGTTATGAGTGGTTGATATTAGTGTTTCACCCTTTTTTAAAAATTAAATATCTCGCAAACCGTAAAATCGTTACGCGAAAAAAAAAATACATCGCGATGAAATTAAAATTATCTTTCTATAACATGGCATTGTCAAATACTTTCGACGGAATTTTTTCGGACAAACTATTTTTTTTTCAAAATTTTCGCCTAGAAAAATCATAATGCATTGTCAAAAATCATACGTGATTCAGTTAAAATATCTCTCT
>LBNU01038205.1:14465-35483 GCA_014162995.1 Artemisia annua | reverse complement strand
CAATTTATATGAACTCTTTTATGGTTCGGACGCAGAAGATACTGATGAAGAGGATTGGCCGCAGATAGATGACGAGACGAGAGAGAGGATGCACCTAGAGCGTGGACCGCCGGTGTATAACAGAAAACCGTGTGAGGAGATTAGGCAAATAAATGCGTTCAAATGTATACTGGACTATGAAATTGTACGTACATTCCTCTCTCGCTCTCTCTCATACTAGTATATACATTGATTGAATTCTTCTAATTTTTATGAATGATTTTCTCAGTGGCCCGAGTCAAGAAACCTGCCAAAGCCACCACCACCACCACCACAACCACTCCCATTGCCACCTCTACCATCACCACCACCATCCCGCGATTTCCTTGAACACCTTAGGTTTCTCGACCAACAAGTTAAGCGAATTCAGAGCCTTCGCCGCCACCCAGGTCTTGAATCTCCTTGCTAAGATATAATCTCACCATCTAAATTTTAACTTTAATGCACGTGTAATTGAATGTCTCACACTTTTGCAGGCCTTGCACCCCGCTGCCATAACCATTTGACGACGATCATCTCTCCACTTCCATCCAATGCTTCTATCTTCTTCTTCTTCTTCTTCTTATTATTATTATCATGTACTGAATCATCCTTAAACTTGTTGTACTTTAATGTGACTTGCGTTTGTGTCGTCTTGGTTGGCGTTTGTCAAATGTTCACCTTTGAGCTATATTACTATATATCATGGATGGAACCTGCTGTCATGTTCTCTTTTGTTACTGCATTTATATATATACTTAAACCCACAGCGTTTCAAACTAAATGTTGCACCAAGTATGTCATGAGGTTTGGTTCGGGTGATTGGGTTTGGTTTTGAATACATATACTGTTTGCGTGATCCAAGATTGGGCATGAGGCCGCATGCCCTTAACCCAACGTCCGGGTCATGAGGTATACCTAGGCTGGTCACAGGTAGTGGATTCCTATTGTAGTCAAATCAACTTTACCGAGTCTGGTAGTTTTAACTCTTGAAAATGGAAATTTGTCTGTGTGCTGCTTGAAAGGCTAATTCAAGATATAACAAAATTTTAATCGACATCTTGTTTGTGTTGACGTGATGCTTATAGCCCATGCCTGTCAAAAGCTGCCGAAATTTGGATTCAGATACATTATGGTTAAACTACAACAAGATCAAAACCACAATCTTTGACTATATTTAGAGCCGTTTGATACGACGAGAAGCTTCTCTCTCATTGCCGAAATTTGCAATTTTTTTCTTTTTGTCATATGTAAAGTAAATCGCTTAATTGTTAAAAACTAAAACTGTTATCATAATAACAAGGTTTTATAATCATACTAAAGATATTAACTATTTATAAAGAATGGGAAAGAAGTTTGTTAGTCAACCCAACCCATCCCATTTGACATCTGCCTGTTTATTTTGCACCTCTAGGCACATCAAATGACAACATTTAATTACTGAATTCAAAATACCTGCATCTGGACAAGAAGCTCCGTTTTGATACGACGAGAAGCTTCACTCTCATTGCCTTTACCACGTTGGCCAACCAACGAGTCTATTTCATCAATGAAAATGATCGAAGGGGCACTTTCTCAAGCCATTTGAAAAAGATTCGACACTAACTTTTCACTTTCTCCCATCAATTTTGAAACCAAGTCTGATGAAGAAATACTGCTTTTGCTATCAAATTCCAGTTCACAACACAAATATGGTATAAGCACATATTTGTAACTTCACAAGGCACTTAACCAGCAACTTACCAAGGGTTAGCCATACCAAGGGTTAGTCAATAAAATGCCAGGCATTCTCACACAGTTTGTGTTTAAGGTTAGTAGACGGCTAAAGATATACATTACTGGTTCATGAGCATCCAATATGCAAGCTTCAAGAAAATTGTGTTGACCTGCTTTATGTGGCCTAAAATGGTTCAAAATCTTGAAGCTCTTCATAGTTTTATTTTTCACGCTCCTTTCCCTAACCTCAAAAACTGAGCAATTAAACTATGTGAACTTATTTAAGGGCACAAAAGTTAGCATTACACATTAAAAAGGTTTATGAGTTGTTGATGTGGCAAGGCATAGCGAAGTTGTAAACCTTTTGATGCTCTTAAGAAGTGCAATATATGAAATGAAAGCCAATTTTCATACAAAGATTAACGTCACAAAAAATTAAAGAGCCTGTAACTACACGTTTCTCACCAAAATTCCCATCATTCCAATGTTTAAAACTACTAGACGGCTTATAGAAATACATCACTGGTTCCTAGGGATTGCAATATCAATGCATGCCATTTTACAATCAAAGGTTTACAATGCTCTATTAAGGGGTTCATCACATAGAAGTAGGTGAGGTCCATCCATCCGGTAACAGTAAACTGAGATGTAAGTCCAAAGATTTCAAGAATCTACACTTCTCAGCTACAGATCGGTGGCCTGCACTTCTTGCATTGGAGCACCATATTAGGCTCAGTTTCTCAAGTTTGCCAAATCCATCAGCAACGGCAGTCAAACCAGCATCTGATATGCAANTTTGTGTTTAAGGTTAGTAGACGGCTAAAAGATATACATTACTGGTTCATGAGCATCCAATATGCAAGCTTCAAGAAAATTGTGTTGACGTGCTTTATGTGGCCTAAAATGGTTCAAAATCTTGAAGCTCTTCATAGTTTTATTTTTCACGCTCCTTTCCCTAACCTCAAAAACTGAGCAATTAAACTATGTGAACTCATTAAAAAGGTTTATGAGTTGTTGATGTGGCAAGGCATAGCGAAGTTGTAAACCTTTTGATGCTCTTAAGAAGTGCAATATATGAAATGAAAGCCAATTTTCATACAAAGATTAACGTCACAAAAAATTAAAGAGCCTGTAACCACACGTTTCTCACCAAAATTCCCGTCATTCCAATGTTTAAAACTACTAGACGGCTTATAGAAATACATCACTGGTTCCTAGGGATTGCAATGTGCAGACTGCATGCCATTTTACAATCAAAGGTTTACAATGCTCTATTAAGGGGTTCATCACATAAAAGTAGGTGAGGTCCATCCATCCGGTAACAGTAAAGTGCTTAACCGAAGTGATGCATACTTCACACTGAAGAAACTGAGATGATATACTTACCTGTAAGTCCAAAGATTTCAAGAATCTACACTTCTCAGCTACAGATTGGAGGCCTGCACTTGTTGCATTGGAGCACCATATTAGGCTCAGTTTCTCAAGTTTGCCAAATCCATCAGCAACGGCAGTCAAACCAGCATCTGATATGCAATACGAATCTGATTCACTGGCTCCGGGCTCACTTCTCTCAGACACGAAGTGAAGCCTGAGCCACGAAAGAGCAGAGTGACTAGCATTGCGCCTTCTTCCCCGCAACAATTGATGATAAGTTACTATCATTAGTCAGATTCGATGACCGGGTGGAATACATGTAAATAGAGCTCAAACTCAAAAAATCCAATATTAAGGATTACCACTTACAGATTACTTTCCTCCATCCTAAAAAGAAAGAGATGGCTTTCAATAACAGATATCAATTTAACTTTCAATTCTAGTATATGACTTTAAACGCCATCAGGTAACCTTCTACACTAACTAAAACAAAATCACACGTGTATGTCCATTCCTCACAATGTTGATACTTACCAAGGTAAATAAACCTTTTATATCATCTAAGAACTCACAAGTAGTAAGGCAAACTACTTCCGAATGCAAGATCCATTTTTCTCAGTTTGTAAACCCAATCACAGCTAAATCTCACTTAAGCATTACATTACAATCTCAATCAAGTCAAACAAAATGCACTACACATGGACCTGGTAGAGGGATATGTACGTAAAGCAGTTTTAAAAAGTTGAGAAAGATGGTGCAACGTGGGTTTCCTAATTCCTAGCATAGTTGGTTTCCTATCACTAGGCTATACAATAGTCTCACTTGTACACAAAAAGGACATCGAATAAATTAACCATTCCTTGTCTCTTACTTTCTTCCCTCCGTTTCTCCTACTGAACTTATCATAGAGCTAATTCATCAACATTAAAAACACAAAATAGAATTTTTCTTGGTAGTGCTTATTATCGTGAAAAATACCGAAATTCTTAATTAGAAATGCACCTGGTCCTGATGCATTGTGTTTCTAGCTATTGCTTAGTTAGTCTATCGATAAGTGAACGTTGTTTTTTGTCACACCCCCAAAATCGGGTCCAGCGGAAGCTTACATGTCGCTGGGGTGTAACTCAATTGGTATCACAACACAAGTACAAAGAACGGTTTTCATCTCATTCATTTAGAATAAAATTGTTTAACAAAAGCGTTGAATTTACATTGTTAAAAGTAGTGCGGAAGTAGGCCCTTAAAAATATAGTCTAAAACGGTCCCCAAATGAATATCAGAGTCTTCTATGACCATGCCATGCCCTGCCAAAGCCTCCAGTAGTGTGCCGTTGCTTTATACCTGAAAATACATGCTAAAGCTGCTACCGGTTCTTAACTTAGGCAATCTGTAAATAGTTTAAATTTATGCACTCATGTCCATGAGTAAATAGCAAGTAGGTAACAAGTGAAGAGTATTGTACTCGGAAAATCAAACAAGTATTTAGATAAAGCTGAAAATATTTGAGTACTCAACCTTGTAAAGCGAGTAATGCGTTTAAGTAAAACGAGCATGTATTCTCCCCCAAAGAGTTTACAAAACAATTAAAAGAGTAGGGGCTATGACTCACCTTGAAGTGAATGAGCAAACAACATAAGCAGATAAACAAGGAGCATAGCACAACAGCAACCGGACGGCTTGATCTAGAAGATGAGGTTTATCTTAACAGTTAGGACACGTTAAGAATAGAATATTGAAATTAAGTTTTCGAATGGATAAAAAGTTTTAGTTTTCGTGGAAGATTCGTTTAAATGTTTGTAAGTAAATTTAGTATCATCATTCGTGTGGTGGTACAGAGTCGTAGACTCAGACTAACGCACGCCAAAACATAAAACATATAGCACATGCATACAGGGTAAATAAACATGTAAGAATCAATTAAGCAACTAGGCAAAAGATATGAGGATGGTTAAGTTTATTAAAGTCCAACAATGTCAAATAAGTGGTCAATTCTCAATAATAAGTTTCGGGTTATCGAACCCAAACTAGCCGTGCGGCTAGACTCACACTTTGAGACAACAACCAAGGCCATAGCCATGGTTATGTCTCGAGAATAAAGCCTCGAGTCAAAAGCCCTGGCTGTGACTCGGCCTCAAGAGGTCAAAATGCTATAAGGATTTTTATGTCATGGCTACCTTTGGGTCAAAACAGGTCCAGTTGGTTTTTATTGTTTCTAGCCTTCGTTTTTCACTTTTAAGCTAAACTGTCCGCGCTAATTAAGAAGTGCAATATATGAAATGAAAGCCAATTTTCATACAAAGATTAACGTCACAAAGAATTAAAGAGCCTGTAACCACATGTTTCTCACCAAAATTCCCGTCATTCCAATGTTTAAAACTACTAGACGGCTTATAGAAGTACATCACTGGTTCCTAGGGATTGCAATGTGCAGACTGCATGCCATTTTACAATCAAAGGTTTACAATGCTCTATTAATTAAGGGGTTCATCACATAAAAGTAGGTGAGGTCCATCTATCCGGTAACAGTAAAGTGCTTAACCCAAGTGATGCGTACTTCACACTGAAGAAACTGAGATGATATACTTACCTGTAAGTCCAAAGATTTCAAGAATCTACACTTCTCAGCTACAGATCGGTGGCCTGCACTTCTTGCATTGGAGTACCATATTAGGCTCAGTTTCTCAAGTTTGCCAAATCCATCAGCAACGGCAGTCAAACCAGCATCTGATATGCAATACGAATCTGATTCACTGGCTCCTGGCTCACTTCTCTCAGACACGAAGTGAAGCCTGAGCCACGAAAGAGCAGAGTGACTAGCATTGCGCCTTCTTCCCTGCAACAATTGATGATAAGTTACTATCATTAGTCAGACTCGATTTAACTTTGGAAACTTATTAAATATTACAACCACATTATAATAACCTCCCCATACCCCATGACCGGGTGGAATCCATGTAAATAGAGCTCAAACTCAAAAAATCCAATATTAAGGATTACCACTTACAGATTACTTTCCTCCATCCTAAAAAGAAAGAGATGGCTTTCAATAACAGATATCAATTTAACTTTCAATTCTAGTATATGACTTTAAACGCCATCAGGTAACCTTCTACACTAACTAAAACAAAATCACACGTGTATGTCCATTCCTCACCATGTCGATACCTACCAAGGTAAATAAAAACCTTTTATATCATCTAAGAACTCACAAGTAGTAAGGCAAACTACTTCCGAATGCAAGATCCATTTTTCTCAGTTCGTAAACCCAATCACAGCTAAATCTCACTTAAGCATTACATTACAATCTCAATCAAGTCAAACAAAATGCACTACACATGGACGTGGTAGAGGGGTATGTACGTAAAGCAGTTTTAAAAAGTTGAGAAAGATGGTGCAACGTGGGTTTCCTAATTCCTAGCATAGTCTCACTTGTACACAAAAAGAACGTCGAATAAATTAACCATTCCTTGTCTCTTACTTTCTTCCGTCCGTTTCTCCTTCTGAACTTATCATAGAGCTAACTCATCAACTTTAAAAACACAATATAGGATTTTTCTTCGTAGTGCTAATTATCGTGAAACCGAAATTCTTAGAAATGCACCCGGTCCTAATGCATTGTGTTTCTAGCTATTGCTTAGTTAGTCCATCGATAAGTAAGAGTTGTTTTTTTTTTTTACTAAACTCAATCGTTTTTATTGAATGTTGTACCTTTCTGTTAACTATTTTCTTTGTACTGCAGCGGAAAAAAATTTGTGACCCCAGTCACTTTTAGCCCTTGGTTAGTCCATCTCTTTCTTTTTAGGATGGAGGAAAGTCATCTGTGTGTGTTTTTAATGGTTTGTGTGATTCTTATATGTCTTTATAAATTAGGAGAAAAAAAGGGCTTTTTAACCGGCAAACTTGGGTTAGCCATAACTGGGCTCCAGGGACCATTTGCGCACCGTTCAGGAACTTCAGGGACGCCGTTCACCAAAAAATCGAAACGGGGGACCAAACGGAAGAACGGGTTAAACTTCAGGGACGAACTGTGTAATTTACCCTTTTTTTTAATATAATTTTATTTCAAATTTATATTTAAATATTAACTTTTCTTGCTTGTCAATCTAACAACAAACATGGCGGCATTGTTGAAAGACTCAGACTTGTTGTTGGTCCTTTCTGAACAAGTGGAAGAAATCGTTAAGAAGGTACAAAAATTAAGGGTTTTATTATTATTATTTTGAATAAAGGCGTACGTAATGGGTTTAAACACCATGTGAGATATATTTGTTGTGCAAAATTGCTTATATTGTGACATATATATTTGTTGTGGGGTGTTTCTTTAAGTTTATATGTGGGCTTATGAACTTATTTGATTATCACCCCTAATTTTCGAGCTTATTTTGAGACTTGTGTGCTTATATAAGTTCATCATACTATAATAAACTTATATAAGCCCACGAGTCTCAAAGTAAGACGGAAAATTAGGGCTTATGCCGAAACACAAATAAGCTCGTAAGCCAAACACCCCCTTATTATTACTTTTAGATATATTTGAGTGAATATTATTACTTTTAGATATATATTTGTTGTGAAATTTCTACTTTTGATTAATATGATGATACTGAAAGATATCTATATATTTCTACTTTTTGTTATCCGAATGTGACAATGTGAAGGGGGAATCCAAGAGCAAGGAGAAGAGCAATTTATATGAACTCTTTTATGGTTCGGACGCAGAAGATACTGATGAAGAGGATTGGCCGCAGATAGATGACGAGACGAGAGAGAGGATGCACCTAGAGCGTGGACCGCCGGTGTATAACAGAAAACCGTGTGAGGAGATTAGGCAAATAAATGCGTTCAAATGTATCCTGGACTATGAAATTGTACGTACATTCCTCTCTCGCTCTCTCTCATACTAGTATATACATTGATTGAATTCTTCTAATTTTTATGAATGATAATTCTCAGTGGCCCGAGTCCCGAAACTTGCCAAAGCCACCACCACTCCCATTGCCACCTCCACCATCACCACCACCATCCCGCGATTTCCTTGAACACCTTAGGTTTCTCGACCAACAAGTTAAGCGAATTCAGAGCCTTCGCCGCCACCTAGGTCTTGAATCTCCTTGCTAAGATATCAGGTATGTATATAATCTCACCATCTAAATTTTAACTTTAACGCACATGTAATTGAATGTCTCACACTTTTGCAGGCCTTGCACCCAGCTGCCATAACCATTTGACGACAATCATCTCTCCACTTCCATCCAATGCTTCTATCTTCTTTTTATTATTATCATGTACTGAATCATCCTTAAAACTTGTTGTACTTTAATATAACTTGCGTTTGTTTCGTCTTGGTTGGCATTTCTCAAATGTTCACCTTTGAGCTATATTAGTGTATATCATGGATGGAACCTGCTGTCATGTTCTCTTTTGTTGCTGCATTTATATATACACTTGAACCACAGCGTTTCAAACTAAATGTTGCACCAAGTATGTCATGAGGTTTGGTTCGGGGGTTTGGTTTTGGATACATATACTGTTTCCGTGATCCAAGATTGGGCATGAGGCCGCATGCCCTTAACCCAACGTCCGGGTCATGAAGTATACCTAGGCTGGTCACAGGTAGAGGATTCCTATTGTAGTCAAATCAACTTTACCGAGTCTGGTAGTTTCAACTCTTCAAAATGGAAATTTGTCGGTGTGCTGCTTGAAAGGCTAATTCAAGATATAACAAAAGACTTATTTAACCACTAAAAATGGCCCGTTAAAGTACGTTTCTTGTTTTATACGGGTTCAGTCTCATAGCCCGAGTTTATGTAATTGAATCTGAGTTCAAATTAACATCATGTTTATGTTTAACTGATTCTGAAGAGTGGTATCGTTTCTTATATAAATGTTTTTGCCTCCTAAAAAGCTGCACAAGCAATTGACTACTGTCTACTTGTAAACAAGTCAAGGTTGTGAGAAATACTAAGTGATTCCAGGTCAGAAAACGCGTCAAAAAAATTTAATCGACGTCTTGTTTGTGTTCGTGATGCATATAGCCCATGCATTATCAAGTCAGTCAGACGATTGGTATCTTTTCTTGTAAGATCTTTTTTGCCTATCAAAAGCTGCCGAAATTTGGATTCAGATACATTATGGTTAAACTACAACATCAAAACCACAATCTTTTGACTATATTTAGAGCCGTTTGGGCCGATTTGAAGAATGTGGGGCACTCGCAACAAAAGACTAGTATTAGGTAATTTTTAAATTATTACGAAGTAAGACACTATCCACATCATGATACATCAACCCCGACAAAACCATGAAAAATCATTTCAGAAAACATGAAAATTCTCGTTATGACAATGGTAGCGAAGAGTGGTTTGGGCATTCTACAATTCAAATACCGCGATCCTTGTATAGTACTAACGTGCTTTATAGAGTATACATGATTTGAATGAAACAAATTTACAGATTTGGCCAATGTTCCTGTGGACGTATAGTCTGGAATGGGCTAGGTCCGGCAGACAGCGGCCCACTCTACGCCTAAACCCTAATCCATGTCCTATAAATATAAGGCTGGGATTCTCTTCTTCGCAGAACACAACAGGTTACTCTAAACCTAATTCTTGTATGCTATATCGCATCGATACTAACTTGACCGTCGGAGGTGGATCAAGATATACCTTCAATACCCTTAAAGGTCGATTCAAAGTTCTTTAGGTTGCTGCTTGAAGTATTCCTAGAAACGGGTCGTTTCTGATCTCAGGTTGAACCTCTTAAGAGCACCAGGGCTTGCATCTGTTGTGCGTACACGAAATGGATCAGGTTCATTGGTGGATGTTAATCTCGAAGATTTCGTTGTTCGCAAAACGTGTAAGAATTTCGGGGTGCATGTGTGGGTGGTAATAATCCTGATATGTTCTCTGAATCGTGTTAAGATCTCTATCAGATTGAAGTATTTCGACCTTATATGCCTCGGGTATCATGAAATCCTCAATTGGATAAGACAGAGAACAACACTTTAATTCTAAGGCACGAGAAATCAAATCAAATACAGAGAAAAGTTGTTATATCTGTTATGTTCAGGAAGAGATCAATATATCATGAATATACATAACCGAAAGTTAGTTAAAATCAGTTGGCGGGAAGGGTCACGACCAATGTTCTGAAAGGCTCAAGGCGCACTAAGGCGCAAAGGGGGGGGGGGGTCAAAGAGTCTCGAGTCGAGGCGCAAACCAAGGTGCGGGATTCATAAATATGAGGCGCACTATACATTTAGGTTTTTTTTATAACATATGTGACAACTTATCCAGCTTAAATAACACAAAAATATCAATATTCAATGCATAATGCCACTTAATAGTTATTACGTCTAACAAAGCTTGCATTTAAACCAAAAATATCAAGCAAGCAACATATCAAAATCCATGAACTACCCTAAATCCCTGAATATACATTACAATATATGAGTTTATGACTTATAAAATTTAACAAATTACCATCTATCTCTATCAATTATCAACAACAAAAAATCTGTAGTTGTTTGGTAACACTTAACACTAAAGAAACAACATTTGTATCTGTTAATAAGCTGTTATTCTTAGACATTAGATTACTAAAAATATATATTTCTTTGTTGATTGTGTGTTTTAGTTGTTTACTAAAATATTAGGGTTATTAGATACTTTATAACTTAAAGGGCACAATGTTATAACATGTAAGCCCAAAATGTATCTTACTAATAAGAAAAATAGGCCAAAACCCCATTACATCTTATAGGCGCAAAAATCCCCAAGGCGCAAAAGCGCAAAAATCACCAAGGCGCTACGATTTTTACGGGATTCATGCATGTCGTGAGCCTCGATATGAAAAAATCCCAAATGCTGGAGCCTCGTGCGATTTAGGGAGTAGGCGCGCCTTAGGCGCGCTTTTTAAAACATTGGTCATGACTGTTGGGAAAAGAGGTGACTTTTGGTGGGAAAAATCGTTTGGAGATAAAAACGGTAATACTAGAAATCCCAAAAATTGTTTTGGTGGGGAAACTTTAAAGAGCTTATTTCATACCAAAGTAAGCAAATAAGCTTAAGCTGTTATCTCAATTGAAATACTTACAAGTACTTATAGACACTAAAAAAACACACAGTAAGCTAAGAAATAAGCAAATCCTAAACATCCTTTACCATACCCCATCAACGTTAGTCAGCGTTGCCCCACGAATGCTGTAAAGGGCTGTGTATGTGTGTGCTTTAGTGGGTCTAGTTTTCAGTGGAAACGAGTAACAATGGATTCAGTGTGTTATTCTCAGTGTATGGCAACACGTTTTAACGACTATGGTGTTACCACACCGTGAGCTCTAAGAAACTCTCAAAGAAACATATAACCATAAGTACCAAGTAGTCTGCTAATCTGCTTCTATAAAAACACTTGAAAATGTTTTTATTACTACTCGAAAATGTTTAACTTACGTCATTGTACACTTTATAATTACATATACACCTAAGTTACCAAACGCTTTCATAAAACAAACAGCGGCTACTAATAACTAACAATCACATCGCNCGAATGCTGTAAAGGGCTGTGTATGTGTGTGCTTTAGTGGGTCTAGTTTTCAGTGGAAACGAGTAACAATGGATTCAGTGTGTTATTCTCAGTGTATGGCAACACGTTTTAACGACTATGGTGTTACCACACCGTGAGCTCTAAGAAACTCTCAAAGAAACATATAACCATAAGTACCAAGTAGTCTGCTAATCTGCTTCTATAAAAACACTTGAAAATGTTTTTATTACTACTCGAAAATGTTTAACTTACGTCATTGTACACTTTATAATTACATATACACCTAAGTTACCAAACGCTTTCATAAAACAAACAGCGGCTACTAATAACTAACAATCACATCGCACAAAAAATTACAGACATACCAGCTTCCCCACTATTTTTGGGGCTTTGCTTTGATTCAAGACAAAGTGGATTGTCTTTGTTTAGTTTTTTACCCACTATTTTTTTCCCAACAAAATTTTGAACTTTAAGCTATTAGGTGTGTTTGGTAATGAGCTTTTAGAATTTTACTTTTTATAAAAGATTTACAATGTGTTTTCAAGTATCAGTTAAGGAAAAAAATTAAAAAAAAATAATAAAAGAAAATAAAAAAGATTGTGTTCTCAAATATCACTTAAGGAATAAATAAATGAAAAAAAGTGGTTATTTGATTGATTAAAGAAAAATGTTTCCTCTTAAAATTGGGTTGAAAATGTTTACTTTATATTTCTTAACATTTCCTTACTTAAATAACTTGAGAACTGAGCATTAGACCGTTGGAAAAACACTTACGTCGTGCATTTTTTATAGGTGTCGACTAAAATGTCTTCAAGAACCTATCATGAGAAAATTAGCATGTGTCTGATGACATTTAGTCAGTAGTTGGGATCAAACTCATAACCAATTTTAACAAAATTTTTATTGACTAGTTAAATAGACGTTTGTGATGGAGGAACAATGTCATTTAGTTTATTTGGCAATAATGGCATTCTACTTTTACGATTTTATGTTGTTATACAGTTATTGTTGCAGCTTGTTAATAAAATTTTTTATAACAAAATGGAAGGTAAAATGGTGTAATTTATGTTGATGTGATGGAGGTTAAATAAGTCAATTTGGTTTGAATTTGGTGAAGTTTAGATGTGATTTATTTTATTTTATAAAAAGGTTATGAAGATAGGAGGACAAAAAGGTGGAATCATAATATTGAGCTCCCCACTCTTTTGGGGGACTTTGATTTAAGGAAAAGTTACTGATTTTTTTTGGTTTTATAGTCACAATAATAGTGTTTTGCCCGCGACTTTTTTCTACCAAATTATAGACTTCAAGTTAATATGTTTTGAAGTAGTTCAAACTTGAGGGGTGTTTGTTAAAGCTGATAATTTGCATAAAGAAAAAATGTTTTTTACTTGGATCTTAAAGAAATTTAAAATTAAGTAATGTAAAATCTTCAAGATGCCCTTTTAAATAGAGGCGAGCATGGGGCGGTTTCTGGCGGAAACCAAACCCGAACAAAAAGTTCGGTTTTTAAAATTTTAAAATTAAACCTCGCACCAAAAATTCGGTTTGGTTTTTTGCGGTTCCTTTTGGATTTTTTTTCGGTTTTCGGATATCCGAAAGTTTTTATGAAGGTTTTATGTTACAGCCATTACTTTAGCTAAGTTTTTTTTTCAATTCGGATATCCGCAATTTCGGATAACGGTTTTATATATCCGAATATCCAAATTTCGGATAACGGTTTTTTTTTAAACTTTAACCACATCTCCGACCCGTAAACTCATCTATGGTTTTAAAGAGAAAACACCTTCACCGTTATGAACCCTGACTTTTCTCATATTTACCTTCATGTCCTACATGAACCGATGCTAGTCCTCGCTGCCTCTTTAGTCATACTTAACCAGATAACAAAAGTTAATGGTGCAATCATACTATAAGCCGAAAAGGGTGAAAGAGGTGTTAGAGACAACATTACAGCTAATAAGAAGTATATGTTTGCTACACGTCGAAACTATTCAAAAATGGCTTTTGGAGTATTTGAGTGGTTTTTTTTATGCAACTGAGGTTGGTTACAACAAACGTGACGAGAAAAACCGGGGCCGCTAAGGTGAGGCTCGTCATTTGGTTCACGACGTGGTCTTATGCATCCGAATGGGTAAAGACTACTTCTTTTAATCTTTGCTCGTATCCTCCCGTGGGACATTTTGTATTGAATCTTTCACAAAAATCAGTAAAAGACTACTTCTTTTAATGTCATTTAGTTTATTTGGCAATAATGGCATTTTGCTTTAAAGACTACTTCTTGTTACTACTTCTTTTAATGCTTTAAAGATTTTTTTTTTTTTTTTTNCCGAATATCCAAATTTCGGATTTTTTTTATTTTACTTTAACCACATCGCCGACCCGTAAATTCATCCCATGGTTTAAAGAGAAAACATCTTCACCGTTATGAACCCTGAATTTTCTCATATTTACCTTCATGTCCTGAATGAACTAATGCAAGTCATCGCTACCTCTTTAGTCATACTTAACCCAATAACAAAAGTTAATGGTGCAATCATACTATAAGCCGAAAAGGGTGAAAGTGGTGCTACAGACAACATTACAGCTAATGGGAAGTATATGTTTGCTACACGTCGAAACTGTTCAAACAAACGTGACGAGAGGTTTCTTTTGATGCAACTGAGGTTGGTTACAACAAATGTGACGAGAAAAACCGGGGCCACGAAATTCATGAGGACGAGGCTCATCATTTGGTTCACGGGGTGGTCTTATGCATCCTAATGAGCAAAGGCTACTTCATTTAATCTTTGCTCGTATCCTCCCGTGGGCCATTTTGTATTGAATCTTTCACAAAAATTAGTAAAAGACTACTTCTTTTAATATCATTTACTTTATTTGGCAATAATGGCATTTTGCTTTTACGATTTTATGTTGTTGTACAGTTATTGTTGCAGCTTGTTACTAAATCTTTTATAACAAAATTTGGTTGATGTGATGGAGGTTAAATCAATAAATTTGGTTTGAACTTGGTGAACTTTAGATGCAATTTATTTTATTTTATAAAAAGGTTATGAAGATAGGAGGAAAAAAAAGTGGAATCATAACTTCCCCTTATAAATACGACTTACGCAAAACACTCAATTCCATCGTCTCTTTTATTTTTAAAAAATCGAAATGAAGGTTATAATTATACTAGTTATTATCTTATCTGCGGCTTTAATTGCCGGACGTACAATGCCGCCGCCGCCGCCTTCATACGATGAACTGGAAAAGATTGTGGTAGAGGAAAAGCGTACAATTGATTTTACGTCCATAGAATATTGAGCTCCACACTCTTTTGGGGGACTTTGATTCAAGGGAAAGTTACTGATTCTTTTTTGGTTTTAAAGCAACAATAATAGTGTTTTGCCCGCCGCTTTTTCCTACCAAATTATAGACTTCAAGTTAATATATTTTGAAGTAGTTCAAACTTGAAGGGTGTTTGTTTAAAGCTGCTAATTTGCGTAAAGAAAAAAAATGTTTTTACTCGGATCTTATAAAAATTTAAAAATAAGTAATGTAAAATCCTCAAGATGCCCTTTTAAATATAGGTGAGCGTGGGGCGAATTTTGGCGAAACAAAACCCGAACCATAAGTTCGGTTTTATAATTTTCAAAACCAAACCCCCGCACCAAAAATTTGGTTTACATTTTTGCGGTTCGATTTTCAGTTTTCGGATATCCGAAATTTTTTATGAAGGTTTTATGTTATAGCCATTACTTTAGCTAAGTTTTTTTTTTCTTTTTTTTTTTCAATTCGTATATCCGCAATTTCGGATAACGGTTTTATATATCCAAATATCCAAATTTTGGATTTTTTTTATTTTACTTTAACCACATCTCCGACCCGTAAATTCATCCATGGTTTAAAGAGAAAACATCTTCACCGTTACGAACCCTGACTTTTCTCATATTTACCTTCATGTCCTGAATGAACTAATGCAAGTCATCGCTACCTCTTTAGTCATACTTAACCTAATAACAAAAGTTAATGGTGCAATCATACTATAAGCCGAAAAGGGTGAAAGTGGTGTTACAGACAACATTACAGCTAATAGAAAGTATATGTTTGCTACACGTCGAAACTGTTCAAACAAACGTGACGAGAGGTTTCTTTTGATGCAACTGAGGTTGGTTACAACAAACGTGACGAGAAAAACCGGGGCCGCGAAATTCATGAGGACGAGGCTCGTCATTTGGTTCACGACGTGGTCTTATGCATCCGAATGGGTAAAGACTACTTCTTTTAATCTTTGCTCGTATCCTCCCGTGGGCCATTTTGTATTGAATCTGTTACAAAAATCAGTAAAAGACTACTTCTTTTAATGTCATTTAGTTTATTTGGCAATAATGGCATTTTGCTTTAAAGATTTTATGTTGTTGTACAGTTATTGTTGCAGCTTGTTACTAAAATTCTTTATAATGGAAGGTAAAATGGTGTAACTTATGTTGATGTGATGGAGGTTAAATAAGTAAATTTGGTTTGAATTTGGTGAATTTTAGATGTGATTTATTTTATTTTATAAAAAGGTTCTGAGGATAGGAGGAAAAAAAGGTGGAATCATAATATTGAGCTCTCCACTCTTTTGGGGGACTTTGATTCAAGGGAAAGTTACTGATTCTTTTTTGGTTTTATAGTCACAATAATAGTGTTTTGTCCGCCGCTTTTTCCTACCAAATTGTAGACTTCAAGTTAATATGTTTTGAAGTAGTTCAAACTTGAAGGGTGTTTGTTTAAAGCTGCTAATTTGCATAAAGAAAAAATGCTTTTACTTGGATCTTATAAAAATTTAAAAATAAGTAATGTAAAATCCTCAAGATGCCCTTTTAAATATAGGTGAGCGTGGGGCGAATTTTGGCGGAAACCAAACCCGAACCATAAGTTCGGTTTTATAATTTTCAAAACCAAACCCCCACACCAAAAATTTGGTTTACTTTTTTGCGGTTCGATTTTCGGTTTTCGGATATCGGAAATTTTTTATGAAGGTTTTATGTTATAGCCATTACTTTAGCTAAGTTTTTTTTTTTTTTTTTTTTTTTTTTTTTTTTTTTTTTTTTTCAATTCGGATATCCGCAATTTCGGATAACGGTTTTATATATCCGAATATCCAAATTTCGGATTTTTTTTTACTTTAACCACATCTCCGACCCGTAAATTCATCCATGGTTTAAAGAGAAAACATCTTCACCGTTATGAACCCTGACTTTTCTCATATTTACCTTCATGTCCTGCATGAACTAATGCAAGTCATCGCTACCTCTTTGGTCATACTTAACCCAATAACAAAAGTTAATGGTGCAATCATACTATAAGCCGAAAAGGGTGAAAGTGGTGTTATAGACAACATTACAGCTAATAGGAAGTATATGTTTGCTAAACGTCGAAACTGTTCAAACAAACGTGACGACAGTTTTCTTTTGATGCAACTGAGGTTGGTTACAACAAACGTGACGAAAAAAACCGGGGCCGCGAAATTCATGAGGACGAGGCTCGTCATTTGGTTCACGGGGTGGTCTTATGCATCCGAATGAGCAAAGACTACTTCATTTAATCTTTGCTCGTATCCTCCCGTGGGCCATTTTGTATTGAATCTTTCACAAAAATTAGTAAAAGACTACTTCTTTTAATGTCATTTACTTTATTTGGCAATAATGGCATTTTGCTTTTACGATTTTATGTTGTTGTACAGTTATTGTTGCAGCTTGTTACTAAATCTTTTATAACAAAATTTGGTTGATGTGATGGAGGTTAAATCAATAAATTTGGTTTGAATTTGGTGAACTTTAGATGCAATTTATTTTATTTTATAAAAAGGTTATGAAGATAGGAGGAAAAAAAAAAGTGGAATCATAACTTTCCCTTATAAATACGACTTACGCGAAACACTCAATTCCATCGTCTCTTTTATTTATAGAAAATCGAAATGAAGGTTATAACTATACTAGTTATTATCTTATCCGCGGCTTTAATTGCCGGACGTACAATGCCGCCACCGCCGCCTTCATACGATGAACTGGAAAAGATTGTGGTGGAGGAAAAGCGTACAATTGATTTTACGTCCATAGAATATTGAGCTCCACACTCTTTTGGGGGACTTTGATTCAAGGGAAAGTTATTGATTCTTTTTTGGTTTTATAGTCACAATAATAGTGTTTTGCCCGCCGCTTTTTCCTACCAAATTATAGACTTCAAGTTAATATATTTTGAAGTAGTTCAAACTTGAAGGGTGTTTGTTTAAAGCTGCTAATTTGCATAAAGAAAAAATGTTTTTACTTGGATCTTAAAAAAATTTAAAAATAAGTAATGTAAAATCCTCAAGATGCCCTTTTAAATAGAGGTGAGCATGGAGCGGTTTTGGGCGGAAACCAAGCCCGAACCAAAAGTTCGGTTTATAATTTTTAAAACCAAACCCCGCATCAAAAATTCGGTTTAGTTTTTTGCGGTTCGATTTTCGGTTTTCGGATATCCAAATTTTTTTATGAAAGTTTTATGTTATAGCCATTACTTTAGCTAAGTTTTTTTTTTTTTTTCAATTCGGATATCCGCAATTTCGGATAACGGTTTTATATATCCGAATATCCAAAATCGGATAAAAGTTTTTTTTTAACTTTAACCACATCTCCGACCCGTAAATTCATCCATGGTTTTAAAGAGATAACACCTTCAACGTTATGAAACCTGACTTTTCTCATATTTACCTTCATGTCTTGCATGAACTGATGCCTCATACTTATCCCAATAACAAAAGTTAATGGTGAAATCATACTATAAGTCGAAAAGGGTGAAAGAGGTGTTAGAGACAACATTGCAGCTAATAGGAAGTATATGTTTGCTACACATCGATTCTATTCAAAAAGGGCTTTTGGTAGAAATGTAATTACGTTATATTTGGTGGTCGAAATGTGGTTTTGGAGTATTTGAGTGGTTTCTTTTGATGTAACAGAGGTTGGTTAAACAAACGTGACGAGAAAACCGGGGCCAAACTATGTTTCATAAAACGTGAAACTATTCATGTTGACACGACATCAATATCACTGACTCAATATAATGATGATGGCGGAAAAAAAGGGAATTCTAAGAAGAAATACCTTCTTCGAATTCTCGGCTAACATGTCCATATTTGTCGATATGCAAATTTGCTTCATTCCCTGCCTAAGTAAACTGCAAGCGAACCTGCATCAACCAAGAAAAGTCATATTTATTACATGCTTCTCAAGATCTGACTATATAAACTATAATAACAAGAAAACCGTAATCATAATCCCATTTACCCAATCACGCCCTAACTATAAGTTTAGATCCTGCCTTTTTTTCCAGAGGAAAATGACATGCCCAATGTTGATTGCGGTTTCCATTGAATCGCCTGTTAGGACTCATAGCTTAAGACCAGCTTGAGCTAATTTATTGATACATTGTGGCACCTACACAAGAAAAAAGATTCTCAAACTAAAGAAACAATAAAAATGTTTTTGTAATCATAATCTGAAAACTTTGTAAATACATACACCTTGTTGTAGCTTATCCTCAACAGCAGTTGCACCGACAAGAGTCAGATCTTTTTCCATCAAATCAGATACCCGTTCAAGCATTGCATCTCGGTCCCCACCTATTGAAGTTTTGGCTTTTATAAACTCATCATTCCATGCTGCGTAGTCCGATTCTTCAAGTTTTTTGTAAGCAAGTGCTAGCGTACGTAAACCAGCTTCCCCATATTCATTCACTGATACAAAAAGTTCTATCAGTCACGCCCATAAATGCGTGACGATAGGCATATAGTCACACACGTTTTTTTCGTCGTGTGTCACCAAAAGTCCCGCCACCGTAGGTGGCAGATGGTGACGTTGTTGAGTTCGTGGCCTTTTTCATCGAAAAAGAGTGACCAAAACCCCGAATATGTGTGACAAATTAGGCACAAGTTTTGTTGGATTAGTCATTATTAGTGAACGTAAACAACTTATAGTCACACGAATGTTTTTTGAGAGTGACTATTGTTCGTCCTTTGGCCACATAAATATATAATATATGTGACATTTGAGATGATATATTCAAGTAAATGTGTATTTTGTGTGACTATTTCCCGTCATGTGGCCACATGAATATACAATAAATGTGACGTTTGTGATGATTTAGTCACACAATGGGTGTTGTTTTTTTGGAGTTAGTCACATACAATTTAACACAAAGTGGCCAAAAGTGTAAATAAGTGTGACCATATGCTGTTTAAAGTGAAGAAATGTGTATTTTGTGTGACTATTGATCATCCAATGGCCACGTGAATTTTATGTTTGTGTGGCCTTTTGTAATATTTAGTCACACAAAGCATGTTTGTTTTGGGTATTTAGTCACATACCATTAATCAAATAGTGGCCAAAAGTATTAATAAGTGTGACCATATGCTGTTTAAAGTGAAGAAATGTGTAGTTTGTGTGACTATTGATCATCCAATGGCCACATGAATTTTATGTTTGTGTGGCCTTTTGTAATATTTAGTCACACAAAGCATGTTTGTTTTGGGTATTTAGTCACATACCATTAAGCAAACAGTGGCCAAAAGTGTAAATAAGTGTGACCATATGCTGTTTAAAGTGAAGAAATGTGTATTTTGTGTGACTATAGATCATCCAATGGCCACGTGAATTTTATGTTTGTGTGTCCTTCGGTAATATTTAGTCACACAACGACTAAAGCAAACAGTGACCAAAAGTGTTAATAAGTGTGACTATATGCATCTTTTAGTCACATTTAAAAAATCAATATATATATCAAAACAATTCAAATATATATCAAAACAAATTCAAATACAATAAAATTGGAATGTATAACTGAACAAAATATGAAATTAGACATCCTTTTATACACCAAGGAGTCCTAATCGGCTTACAATAGTTTCATTATAAGTATCTATTATCTTTTCCATAAGCAAGTAGCAACTTCGAGCGGTCTTAATCTCTGAGCAGTACCAACTTTAACTAGCAGTAGTAACTTTTGTACCAGCAGTAGTAAATACTTGGCCACATTTTCTTTGAAGTTCATGAGCTGCACTAAATCCATCTAAACAATATTAACACAAACATGATCAGTAGTAATTCAAACAACATCATGAAGACTTTTAATCCAAAACAATGAACATACTAATAAAATTTGCAGTTAAACTTACAAGTTTTTCTCCCATTGATCTAATCTCATCATCTGGATATAAAAGCCTTGAAAATGTAGGCTACTGCATATCAACACGTCAGGATGAGAGCATGACTAGAACATGTCAAAGCTCACAACATAACAGAACTAGATGAGCCACTGGTTCAACTATCTGCACAAACATGATAGGAGAGTTAATACTAGTACCAC
>LBNU01038203.1:51938-66530 GCA_014162995.1 Artemisia annua | reverse complement strand
ACCGAGCAACTGCCTTATATTGGTAGAAAAGGGATACCTACTTTCAATGTGATGGCAGTATGTGACTTTGATTTATGTTTTACCTTTATATCGGTTGGATGGGAGGGTTCAGCACATGACACACGTGTTTTCCTCGATGCCATTAACAATCGAGCTATGAACTTTCCAAAACTGCCGGAAGGTAATTTTATATGCATGTGTTATTATACCAAAACTTCATGATAAATTGCAAGCGACTTATTTTAAAGTTTTACCAGGTAAATATTATTTAGTTGATAAAGGATATCCTTTTAGAAAGGGATATTTGGTTCCATATCCAAAGACAAGATATCATAAATCGCAATTTAAAAATGTGCCGCCTAAGAACATGCAAGAGTCTTTCAATCGGTCTCATTCATCTCTACAAAGTGCTATTGAGAGATCATTTGGAATTTTGAAGAAACGATGGAAAATACTCACGAGAATGCCTAAATATAGTGTGGAAACTCAACATGATATAATTATCGCCGCATTTTCTTTGCATAACTACATTCGTAAAAATGACAAGGAAGACATGGTGTTTACTACGTTCGAACAATATCCAGATTACATGGGATGTGATGAACTTCGTGATGTTCGTGGCTCGGTTACAAATAATGAAGATACTTCTAGTGGAACGTCTAATGAGATGAAAAAAATTCGTAATGATATTGCCACATCAATATGGAACGCACGTCGCAGATAAGTTATAGTTAGCGTATCATGGTGTTTATGTAATATCAAGCATGTAAAAGTAATGAGTACCTTAGAAATAATAACTTTATTATTTGTTCAATAATTTTTGTTTTAATCTGTATATGCTCTTTTTCGTAATTTTACTCTTTATAATTACAGCTACTGCTACGTTACCAAACACATTTAAAAAAAAAACAGCTACTGCTTACTGCTACTGCTACTGCTACTGCTACTGCTACTGCTACTGCTACTGCTTACTGATACTGCTACTGCTTACTGCTACTGCTACTTGTCGCAAACATACCCCATGTATATATAATATATACATGTATGAGAAAAGTTCAATACGAAACAACATTTTTCTAAAGAACAAATAATAAGATCTCAACCATCCATTTATTTTAAATCTAAAGGTCTAGATTAATCCTCATTTTAATATAATTAATTATTAAAGGGCACTTTTGTAATATCATTCCAAACTAAACATGACCTCCTCATTTACGCACCTTCCGATCAAAAAAACATAAATTAGTCACCAGATCTGTTAATCAATCTTCATTCAGCTCCTCCTCCAATACGACGTCGTCCGATTCGCCGGAATCCAGTCATCATCAACGTCACAAGGCCGCCAATACTTCCGGCGTCACTACTCCGACAGCGTCCTTCCTTCCACCTCCTCCGACGACTACTCCGACCTCCAATTCGACCTAATCCAAGCCTTCCGATTCATCGACATCGACGACGACGGAAATCTGAAGAAGATGACAAATTTGCAGAAAAAAGTATAGTGCCTTCAGCCCAGAAATCTAAGTGCCCTCCATGTTTGTAACTAAAAAGTGCAACTGACCTATAGTTGCTATTCGTTCGTATTCAGTAGTTTAAGCAACATATGGCTTGTTCTTTTCTCTACTTTTTTGGGTGGGAAGATATGGTGAAGACGAGTAATATTTTTAATCGGGAAGTGAGAAAGTGGGGCTTCAAAATTTATTATCCAAAGGACTTATCACCTACTCTATAAAAATTAATAATATAATACAAATTAACTACTGTTTTAAATAATCTAGTTTCATGAATTCGTTTTTTCGGTACCGATGAGACAAAGAAATAAATTAGCCAATTATAAATAATCTAGTTTTATGAATTTGTTTTAAATAAATTTTGGTACCGATGAGGCAAAGAAATAAATTTTGTATATGAATTCGATTTTTCGGTACCGATGAGGCAAAGAAATTAGCCAATTGTAAAGATGTTATGTTTTAAATAATCTAGTTTTAAACTTTTTATGTTTTGAATAAGTATATACAAGTAATTTATAAAAGTCTAATCACTTTAATACAAGTTTAGCCGCTCTTGGCTTGTTTTATTTTTACCTACCTTTTTTATTTCTATAATGAATCCCATGGGATTCACAATGAATCCCATGGGATGCACCAAAGAATCCCATGGGATACTGAATCCTTTGTGATTTATCGTCTTTTTACAAATCCCGTGGGATTTCTTTACGAATCCCGTGGGATTTTTCTGGACGGAAATTTTGAGAAAAAAAAAAATCGTCTTTTTACGAATCCCATGGGATTTTTACGAATCCCGTGGGATTTTTCTAGACGGAAATTTTGAAAAAAAATAAAATCGTCTTTTTACGAATCCCATGGGATTTTTTATGAATCCCGTGGGATTTTTCTGGACGGAATTTTAAAAAAAAAAAGTTCGTCGAAAGTATATAACAATGCATATCTATAGAAAGATAATTTTTTTCTCATCGCGATGGTGTATTTTTTGTAACTTGAAGATTTACCGTTTGTAAGATATGTTGTTTTTTAAAAAAAGGTGGAAAGTTGGTTTTTATATTAAATGAGCTAAAATGCCAATTTTGCCCTCCCTTTGTTATTTTTTGATTTGATCTTAGCCATTAGATGAAAGGTGGATAAATGGTTGAGATTGGCTTATTTGTTTTTTAAGTGATACTTGTTTTGCATAGATCTCACCTCATACATGTATATAAAACATGTATATATAAGATGTTTAAAAACTTTTAAGAGGTATCGCTTTTTATACACATAATACAAACATATACTAACCATCTTTTGGTTATAAAATGAAAATATTAAACCGATCAACGTAATTAATTTGGTCAAAATTATAACTGTAACAAGAAAACTTAAAACATATAATTACAATTATGTTTCTCGGCTAAAAAATAATTTAAGCACATTAAATTATACGTAATTATCTTTCTAAAAATAGTTATTTTTGAATTGATGGATTCATTTGAATTATGTATGTAAAGATTCTTCGGGTTGTGTAGATATTTGTTAGTATAAGTTGACACTCAGTTCCAATGAAACAAATGTTTCATATTACAAAAACCTCTGATTATGTATTACTAAAGAGTTATGTATTCCTGTTATCTCGAAATCACAAACAACCATCGACCTATCATCGCTCTTACCATCTATCACCGCCAATGAGTCAACGACCTATTGGTTTCTCCTCTTTAGTACTCCGTATCATTGTATTACGTGAGCATGTTGCTAGTAGTATATGATGTTATAACTCATGTATTCCTTTTGAAAGAAATTCCTCGCATGTAGACCATGCAAATGCTATGGAACTAAACAAATAAAAAAAAAAAGGTTAAAATATTTTTGCTAGTTAGAAGTTAAAACAAAAAATCACGTCAGCTAAATACGGTGAATATTTTATACCGTATTAAAGCAAAAGAAAAAGGATTTGGAAGACGAGTGGCATGATGAAGTTGGATTGTGCGGACAGATGCTGGCAGAGTGAGTGAGGGAGTGTAATCATTACTCCCAAGTCTTCCTCGATTCGAATCTAATCATGCATCTATTCTCATGGCTCATACTTTAATTTAGACCATGTAGCATTTTTATTAAAACTACTCCGTATATATATTGCAGATACGTACATAAAAACAAAATGACAACAATGTGTACAAAAACTACTCGTACAAATAATAATATATTTGAATAAAGCATGCTAATATGATATACATAAAAAATTCCAAAAAGAGGTGGAAGAAAGTTAACCGTAAACCATTCTTTCGTACTTGAGAACTTCGAGTGTACACGTCCAAGGCTACCCGTATTTGAATAAAGGAGTTGTCTTCGTTCACGCGATCCTGATGTGCTTCCAAGAGATATATATGTTTAGGCCACTAATTAGCAAAGAACTTTTATAAGTTTCGGTTTAGTATGTGAGTTACAAAATGTTACAAACTTTTCGGTTTAGTATGTGAGTTATAAAAAGGATGATAATATGAGATACAAAAAATTCCTAAAAGAGGTGGAAGAAAGTTAATCGTAAACCATTCTTTTGTACTTGAGCACTTCGAGTGTACACGTCCAAGGCTACGCGTATTTGAATAAAGGAGTCATCTTCATTCACGCGCGATCCTGATGTGCTTACAAGAGATATATGTTTAGGCCACTAATTACCAAAGAACTATTGTAAGTTTCGGTTTAGTATGTGAGTTACAAAGTGTTACAAACATCCAATGTGCACATTTTTTTTGAGTTGTCATGTAAAAATTTGTGACATGTGTTAGAGTTTGTGGTATGACAAGTTAATAAATGTGTTTGAACACTTTTTGTAGAAACGTAAAGGGGGTTGGTTACGTTTCCTATCAAAAACTTTTATTTCTTATATCAAATAACTGATAAGTATGATGTAATATGATAAGTGAAAATAGTAATTCTAGAACAACAATAATAGGGAGATTAAAACAAAATATGTCAACACAATCAAATATAAACACATGACAATAAGTATAAGAGACATCAAACCGGACACGATGATTTATAATGGTTTGGCACGAAGCTCCTTTTCCTCATACTCTACTCCCCGAGTTTCCTACTCGAGAGTTCCTTCACTAATTCAAAAAGCTCCCTTCTCGGCGGAAAAAGCCTTACAACGTCACTTGCAAGTTTACCAATACTAAGGTAGATATCGAGTTTTTCTTCGGGTACAACTAAATCAGTTGTGTTTTATGGCCTAAATACAACAAAACTATTAGCATTGTGTTTTAAGGCCTAAATACATCAAACCTATAACCCTTGTGTTTTAAAGCCTAAACACAAACCTATCTAACTCTAGTTTGAAATATGGTTGATGATACATGGTATTGTATGATGGTGATACAAGGTGTTGTATAATGGTGTTACAAAATCTGGTTGTCTAATATATGTAACTACTCTAGACATCAAGAACTCTAAGCTTGATATGGTTGATCTTCTCTTAATAAAAAGCATTCAATGGATGAAGATGACAAGGGATCTAATCATGTTGTGGTGGATTTTCATATGCTAATGTGCTTTCGATGGATGAAGATGACAAGAACTATAAGCTTGTTTTGATAGAACTTCATGATAATATGCTTTCAACAAATGAGATTTAAAAACATTATGATCAAGAGTTAGTTAGGATTTTTAAGACTTGAGAATTTGTTTGTTACATTACAAAAGCAAGTAAATATAATCATATTATTTGACAACATCAATGATCATTTATGAATTATTGGTAATCGTTCTGTTTCATTGTTTTAGATAGATCAAATATATCAGCTTATATATGTATTTAACAAGATCATCAGACCTCAACTATGATGGGCTGATATTAAGGATATCCTTTCACTTCATTAAATGAAACATTTATCAAAAAACTTAAGAGTTCATTGATTTCCAAAATCCTTTTTCTGGAGTTTTGTAATGTGTTATTTGTTTAAGTAAACAAGATTACAATGTCATGTAGAACATTTGGTTCAAGTCTTGCAACTTGAGCAATTTAGGTATAAGACAACAAAGTTATATAATAAGTTTATAAATAATCAACAATAAAGGAGATAAAAAATTATCTCAGAAATAAACTTAAGATTACCAATGTCATAAAAGATTAACATGATGTTGCAAACGAGCCATCATCTCTTAACCAGGAGACGAGAAAATTAAACCGAGATAATACATTTTATCGTTTTTTTCATAATCAAAATATGTACTAGATAAATAACCAGTTATCAATTAGCTTCAAATACACTTTGAGCTTTGTATTGCTATCATGCATCACTTTATGTACTCTTTTATGTCTCCATCTTCCTTTTGGCTCTTGCACATCATTGTAAAAGTAAATTCTTATTGGTAACAATTACTTAGAGAATTTCCAAAGGGAGGTTTTAGTGTTCCATCATGAACATACATGTCTGGTTAAATGTTCCAACCTTTGCCAACTTATAATCACTTTTGTTTCTTCTTCTTAAATCCATTTATTTGAACAAGAAATGGCCTTAAGAGTCTTGGATGAGACATTCTTTTCAGCAATCAGCAACATCTGGGGGACTTCTGAAACAGTCTTCTCTTTACTATTCATGCTATAATTCATCACATATGAATCAAGATGAAAGAAACCCCGACATGGTTTTTTGGTAGGGTAGATCAAGTATCTTAATTGTTGAGCGTGGTTCTTCATCATAAGAACATGATCTCCCATATATTGTCTTTCAAACATCTTATAGCTATAACAGATTGTCCTTCAGACATCTTGTATGCATGGAAATAGCTTGAGACTCTTAGACAATTCATGCATGTCGCTGAAACATCCTTTGAGTTTCTCTGGCATGTCGTATGCAGTATAGTTCTCCAAATCCTTTTAAAGGTTAAGAGACATACTCGCTAGCATGAGCATAGCTATCTTCTTTTGTTCAGAGATTAACCTATCCCATGTGTTACACACATCTACAGTAGCATCGTCCTTAGGACGAGGAATTAAGGGTTGTTTAATGACTTCAATATTTCCTTTAAAACCTCAAGATAATCCTTAGGTTTTAATTTCTCTTTCTCCAACAGAGAACGAAGAGACATATTAAGGAAGTTGGATTCATTGAAATTCTCCTTCTCTAACAGAGAACGGAGAGATACATTGTTTACGGTTTGAGTATTCGCAGTCAATAACAAAATATAACAAAATTTACTTTAGTAATTTAATAATCAAAATTCTTTTGGTAAGTCAAACGACTAATTACACTAACAATGTAACTCTTAGATCTTTATCGAACTTGTTAAATTATAGTCTAACAAACAATCAATTTAAAACCAAAATGTTTAGTCCTATCTTTGCCTCAGCTTTATATATGCACTATGAGATCCATAAATGGTATAAATCTGATGCAATTCACCAAATTAAAATATGTAAATATTCGGTTTGGGGCTGGTACAAACTCTAAATATTTACTTGGACTTCTCAATCAGGCATGGGACTAATCCATACACTAAAAGGTCCGTACAATATTTACTATTTGGTCGGCATGACTTGTGCTTAGGGTTTAGTTGTGAAAGCATTCAAATTATTTTGTAAAACATTATCACATACAAATATATGGAAACCTTTTACAAGTTTTATATATCAACAATTCTACACCATGTTTAATATAACATATTCATAACTAGCAAACATATAATGCAATAAATAAACATGCATGCATGGATAACCTAGTCGATGATCCTATATGGTTAATCTAGGGACGGTTTGAGTGTCTTAAGCAAAACACCCATATGGATCCCACTTATATGAAGAACCGATCTTAATATTAGCCTGCTCCATCGAGCTTCAGCTCCAAGCTCTAGCTCCATGTCTTGTAACATTTGAAGTTTCTAATTACAACTAGTCTAGGTATGTAAAAGTAAATTATATCTTGACACTTTACAACACAAGGCCTACCTGAAAAACTAAAGTAAATTATATAATAAATGAAACATATTTATGTTGTAGTCAACAACTACAACAAACACATGTCATAAGATATATATAGCGTCTATTGGCTTTATCGGCTATGCATGATTATGAGTATAAAAACTAATAACAACATTATTAAATTTACACTGCATGTCATGGCAATAATATCTAAATGTGCATATTTAAAGAGACAAAATATCAACAATATGAATTACGCCAAACCTCATCAACAATTAGCATTTTAGAGATATCAAATTCATTTAATCTCATAACATCTAATGACATAAATAAGTCAATTAATTTTTTTTGTCACATTTAATAATGACCATTTAAATATAAACAATATTTATAAGTGTCGACTTTTATATATTTAGATTTTTTTTTTTTGGGTAAAGGGCATTCCACCCGGTAAATTAATTATATATTTAGATTTATATGTATTAAAACCTTAAAATTTTTAAATTATGCTTATAAATTATAAGTATCAAGAAAAGATACTCTTAATCATTTCATAAACAATAAACAAAATTCAAAATTTAACATTTTTTTTATACATTAATCATAAAATCACTCATTTATTCTTAATCAACAATTAATGAATAAATCATATCATGTCAAATTTAAATATCAACAAAATTTAATTTAACATGTTCATATAAAAATACGAAATTTATTTGATTATTTTGGATTGTAAATTTAAATATCAACAATATGCTAATTTTAAACACATGCATTTACATATACTCATCAATTAAGCATGAAGCATTTTATTTTGAAATTAAATGCCAACTGTTACTTAATTTAACGTGTTTATAATTTTCTAGATTCAATTTAATCATTTTACAACATAAACATAATTAAATCATCTAGCAAAATTAATATTATAGAATAATGTTTTTATCCTAAGTTTAATTATTCTAGATACGAAGTTATTAATTAAAGATTATTGTATATTAACATTCAATTAAAATAAACTAGACTCAAGAAACAACATATCTTTTAAAACTTAGATATTAGAAACACATTTTTGGACAAATCGAGATCAAAATGCATTTAAGGTTTCTTATGAAAATAAACCCTATATCTAAGATCATATCAAAAATAAATGGTTTGGTAAAACAATAAATCACCCAGAACCAAATTAATACATGTTATCAAAGATTTAATTGTTACAAATTACAAATGTTGACCAAAAATCCCATTTGGGATAATTTAGGTTGCGGCTCAAGAACTCCCAATAGGGGAACCAACAAATCAATTTTGTTAAAATGATTTCATGTTCATGTTTGCAACAAAGTGGTAATTAACAAAATGCATTCAACCTAGCTCTGGTACTACTAATGGAATTTTCATGTACTTATTAAAATTTGATTTGATGATCAACAATCAAATAAGCAGAAGCATGTCAAGTATCATATACATATACAAGAATTAAACGGATCTTTATGCATCAAAGTAATTAACCATACATAGCATGATTACAACATAATTATAAAACATAAATTCATGCATATCATAAGTACTACATAATTAAAAAAAAACTTACATTCTTGATTTCGGATGGAGATATGGATTACAAGATTAATAGTATTAGTTATGTGTTGTATCGTGCAAATAATTCCATCAAGATGGCCTTTTCCTTCTCATCTTTAAACTTCAAAGCACAACATGAAATTACGGAGTATGTATATATTAGTACCTTTTATTCTTAGTTGTTCTTTGATCGGGGAAAAAATTCTTCACAATAAGAAAAAAATATAAGTAAAATAAACTAGCGAGAGTAAGAAGAAAATCTACTTTCCATTGTTAGATAAGAACCCGTGATTACTCAAAATATTAAGACTGACTGTTATGGTTAACAAACTTATCACTTTCATGTCAGTACTACATCCTCATTCAATACACTATCAAACCTCACCACCAAACAGGTGCTATGATCTCCAGCAAACCAAAAATATAAAAATACGTCACTTATACAAATATACCCCACAATATATCCTACAAACATACACTTAAAAAAAAATTAGGAAACAGTTTGGTAACATACCCCTTGGCACGCGATTGGAAACTACTTTTATGATGATGGCGAGTGAAAAGTGGTGGTGGTGGTGTTGATAGACCAACTCCAAGAATGAGCCGTCTTACATAATTACATGTGAGTTTGGAATTTCGGATTATCAATGTTTTCAATTAGGATAGTCAATCATGTTTATTTGACTTAGCAAACTGAAATGCCATTGTTTGTTCACATGTCCCTTTCCATGAAAACCGGTGTAGGTTGTATGTTTTCTTATATAAATTATGGTATAAAAGTCTACTTATGGCTTAAAGCAAAGCCTAATGGCCCTAGACGGGTTAGTATTAAATGTTAATTGCTTTAAATAAAGCCATGCAGACTACTCACCGGTTACTTTGCTTAAGGGAATCCATTCATTGTATGTATAGCGGTATTTTTTTGTGAACGACAACTGAATTAAGAAAGCTAGCAGGAAGCTAGAAAATTACACGGAAGCTACATCATTACAAATATTACAAAGTCACCTTATCCAATTGAATTTAACTCTCCTCAATCTATCTGAAATAATCCAGGTGAAGGAGAATAGTTTTACATCATTGAGAATAAGGTTTCAATGGACAATTAACCGAAAATGTATATTTATTACGAAAACGACAAAGGATCCTTAGAATAGATTGAATAACGGCAGCATTTGATTGTATGTGTTGGTCACAACACCACATTTCAAGTTCGTAGATAAATTGAAAGCAGGTTCTTTGTGAAATTATTTTGCTTCCGTGGGATATTATTTGGTTATAAAAGTATTTAGAAAGTAGAAACCAACTTGCTCCCCTTTTTAATGAAAGAAATCAAACACGATCTCAAGATGTTACAGTAGATGATTATAAGATATGGAGCTGATACCAGATGGGTTGGAAAAGCTCAACTTTAAACGAAAATAACTTTCAATGCATGTTACAAGGCTTGTTATGGTCCGGACGTTGAAACAAACAAACTAGGGTTGTTTGGCTCCAACTGTATGGCCACAATCCTTTATATGTTGCCCGAATTTGACTTTTCGTAGTATTTATTTAAACTTATTTGTGTAAAGATTTACTCGTGTAGATCAGTGGTTTTGTAAAATTAATGTTAAAGTTTCTGCTACGAGTCATATAATAAATTCAAATAAAAACTCACCCATAATCACATTAAGGTCCTCGGTTATATGTGTTCGATCTATGATGCGTTAATGGTAAAATAGCTTGCTCGGGATAGATTTTCAGCTAGTATCGTTGTTATTAAGTAGATTAGTATTCCAAGTAATACAACAAGTGACACCCTGGCCTTCCTTTACTCCCATCAAACATTAAATCTCCTCAAAGAATCTCCAGATTTACCAAGATCGAGTTCCCCAGTTATCTTAATCCGTAAAAGCGTACAACTTATACACCATAATCTGATAAAACAGTAAGTATATAATAAAATGCATAACTTATCCTAAAGATATATATGTCGATCCATTCCTTATGGAGTTGGTAACGATTGACAATCAAAGCATGTTCAAAAACAAAAAGAGGGAGACAGAAACTGTTAAAGAGGCATCAATGAATGGGAACCAATCTATATTCACTTTTGGGGATACAAGAGATGGTTCCAAGCAATAATTCTCTTCTTTGAAACAATGGGTATTGCTTAAAAATTAATTATTTTTTTTACTTGGGTCTATCTTCTTTCTTCTTTAATCATTTCATAAAAGTAAGAAAGATTTAAGAACAAAAAGGCGAGGGATACAAACATTAGAAACATATTTATGCATGTGCACCTCAATAATTCCATGATGGGTAGTATAGTGCAAAGTGATGGCCCCTTTTTGTTGCAATTGATAGCTGTGGCATTTGTCTGGTTTATTTTTGTTGTCATCTATATCACTATACGTGTGTGAAAGAGTTATCAACTAATTCATGGATTGTAACTAAAACACTCATTCAAAACTAAAAGCTCCAATAGCATAAGTGAAACACTAAAATCCATGACATCTAGATGACTAGGTGTATCCAAGAGAATATTTTCATTTAGTTGTCCGTACTTGGAAAAGACGTACTGCATTTTATTTCTTCTGCTTGAAATTGAAAAGGGCCGGGATCGATTTAGGTGCGTGTTATGTTAAGAATTGTATTACTTTGAGTGAGACATTTTCCAGTGTAACTTAAAGGTACCAGGTTTAAAATCAACAAGAAGTGTGTACAATCTAATTTAAAAAGATTCGCGTCCACTATTTACTAACTTTTGATGAGATAGGTCTTGTCCAAAATAAGTGTAGTATGTGCGACTAAATATAAATCCTATTTCTCTTGACCACATTAAACCTATGTGTAACACCCCAACCCGACAAGGGTCAAAGTGTAACATTATGGAGTCAAATCAGAACATTAAATACGCAAGCGGAAGACTTTATTATAAAAGCATCACTAAGTCAACATTACAATCTTCCAATGATAAACCAACATTGTCTTAAATAGGAATACATAATCAAATCCATAAACTGTCTTAAACATGATAAAAGGTAACTAAGTAGGGTAAGTCTCTAGCTCCTACTCTCTTCACTCATGCCCAGCACCCCTGTAATAACCTGCCGCAGAGAAAAGAAAATGCGGCTGAGCTAACGCTCAGTGAACAGATATAATATATGAAAAGCAATAAGCATAATCGATACGAATCAATAATAGAAAGAATCCGAGAGAACCTGGGAATAAGATACGAATGATATATAGATGATGACAAACCAATATAATGAAAGCATATGAAAAGTCAACAATAAGGAAATGCCCAACATTACATTATGTACATGGAGTAGCTAGCTCGATGTACCACATTAGTGAGATGGGGTGTATCGCACACACTCTAGTCCATTCACATCACATTTCATTCACATTAACATTACATTTCATTTACTAGGATGCATCCATACGCTCCCTTCATTACATTAATATATATGTTAGTACTAGACTAAACATACATATGAAAAACACGGGCCAAGTGCGCTAATTAGCAATACATTCATTTGGGAACGCAGTGGACACATGCCCGCCTCCACTGACAGCGTCATACCATTGGTGCATCAATGATACGGCCATAGACTCCCCATGGCTAGATACATTAAATGGGCAACAATATAGGCAAACATATGCAAGGATAGAATTAAGTATGTAACAAAATAATCGATTGAACAATAACAATTAAGAACCATATCAAAAGGGATCATAGCAATGGGATCATATCAAATGGATCAATACAAAGGAATCATAACATTAGGTTCATATCGAAAGGTTCATTTCAAAAGGTTCATAGCAATGCAACGAATCAAGGTCAAAGAATAAGAATCATGAGAAACCTTTACTAATAAAAGGTAGAATATCTGTACCTTACACACAATTAGCACAAAGGGAAGATTGATGACGTAGAAGGGAATTAATCCGTCTCCACCGGATCTACATTAAAGTAATATAAATTACTAACACATTCGTTTAATATAATAATGGATTATATTAATTCGTTTTGTCTTTTAGGTTATATAAATACTTAGGGTTTGATTTCATAATTAATCGTTTTAGGGTTAGGTCATAATAGCGTCATATTAATTTGTCTATTAAATGTTAAGTTAGGTTTCAAAATGTGTTTCTAAGATGTAAACCTAATTAGGTCTTAGTTTACCAAATATAATTAACACTTAGAGTTTTAAAGATATTGAAAGCCATAACATAAGCATGAATGTGTATTAAATGTAGTAGACTTAATTAGGTTTTATATGAATTAGAGCTTAAACACAATGAGTAACAATTAAGAGAAGTTCGGAAAGCATGAATACTAACTTAAATTTAAGCCAAGTTCGGTATTACTTTTATTAGAGAAATGATTATTTTAAAAATTAACTTTTAAACTACAACAACATATGACTCATACAATTATAGATCAGATTTAACATGTTTAAAAACTTAAGGTTCGACTAATATTAAATCATACATGAATCATATATTGACACTAAAGATTAACGAGACAATGTTTCATTAGTCGAAATCGAATTAATTCTATATTTAACCTTTTCTTTATAACCAATTATTAAACTTTTACCAAGGTATTTATCCACATATAAACACTTTTAAAAACCCCATGTGACTGACATATGTTTTAATATACCAGTTGAAAAGCAAAAGTAGAACATGCATACGTACTAGTTTTATATTGTAGTGCTATACAAGTTCCAAGTTGAAAAGCAAAAGTAAAAGTCCATTTACAGATTCGACTAACATATATATAGGTCGACATATATATGGAATAAAATTAGAGGTCGGTATATAGACTAATATGGGTCGATCAAAACAGTGCAAACCAGTACGAAACTAAGGTCGAATAAATTAGGTTGTATAACCGAAACATGGGTCGATTATAACAGGTTTTAACATGTTATTGTTTGTGATTTCATGAAGCCTTTTACATGTTCTATAACAGATTCACAAGTAACAATTTTAACAGGTTCAGATGGTTCAGATTACAGGTTTAAAGTGTTTTAGATATTCGGCTTAGCATGAGCAGTTCGAATAGAATACGAAAACAAGGGTGGTTGATGATACCTCGCGATGAATTGAACAAGGAAAAGAACAAGAATAACACTCCGCGAATCAGACCCTAACCCGCGAATCAACAGTAACAACCAAGAACTCCCGATCGAACAACCACAATAACACTTTTAAAGATCACGAACACAGCAACAAGGCCTTCGAATACTTAGATTAGATATAGAAAAGTAGCAGCTTTTGTGTATGTATTTTGTTTATTTTGTTTCTTATGATTGGAAGAGAGGAGAGACAAAAGTGAAAAGCCTGTTATATCCTACAATCAAGGGAGGAGCGTACCTTTGATTTTGTGACGTTATATTAGAATTTATTATGCTTAATGATATTGTTCAATGGGTCGGTTATGGAAAGAATCACTAGCCGAATTTAAAGGAGTTAAAGGCCCATGAATTGTGTATTTTAAAGCCATTCAAACGTATGAGTTACTGCCAATTAAGGATTGCCTCATTTAAATGTCATCATGTACAATAACATGTGATAGTTATGTATTTTTAGGAAACTTTATTTGTA
>LBNU01038203.1:17588-44905 GCA_014162995.1 Artemisia annua | reverse complement strand
GGGGGGGGGGGGGGGGGGGGCACAGCCCCATCGGTCTCTTCTAAGTTCCGTCAATGTAAAAGGGTTTGTCTAACAAAAGTGTCATGAGGACATCGGTTAAACCGCATTCATTAAACACAACTTTCATTTTCAAAGTACAAATTGCATTTAATACATATTAATTAAACTCGTAAATTACCATAATTAAATCTATTTATAATAACGTTAAACATTGCTCTGAGGCACCCGATAAATAATCCTATTTATTTCACCAAAAAACGCAGCTCCAAATCAGTTTCACGCATTTGTTTCAAATCAGAAACAGTACGTTTCTACTCCACTGAACTTTTTGGCAAGTCGTTAGGTCTAGTAGCTAGTACACGTTACTTGAGCTATTGTGCCCTAGGAACATGCGACCAATCTGTTTTTAAGAAAATAGTGTCAAACATGACTCCGCTGCACTGCTAGGTGTACTTGTCCTTTAGTAATCCCTTCATTCTGTCTCTAATCTATTTTTGTTAATTGACTCAGTTTATTTTTTTAACAATCTATAATCTGGTTTTATAACAAAAATAGCATATTGTATGTTCTTAAAGTGATGTTGTGGATAATGTTATGCATGAGCACTAGTTTAAAAAATCGCTCGTTGTATAGTTTTGTTTCTTTTTTTCTTTATCCCAAATCATATCTACTTGGATCATAACCTAGTCTATTTTGAACGAATAGCATCAAACAAGTTCCATACTAAGAAAACTTATATATTGTATTTTTCTTAAATCATGTTGTGGATAATGTTAGGATAGTATGCGTGTCCACTAGTTTTAAATAATCGCTCATTGTATAGTTTTGTAACCTTTTTTTTTTCTCTAACCAAATCATATATACTTGGATCATAACCTAGTCCATTTTGAACGAATAGCATCAAACAAGTTTCTAAAACCATCTTCTTGAACCCTACTACCCAGGTGGCTCTTGACTAGAAAACAAATTCTTAAAAAGAATGTCCTCATTCTCCACACCCTACACGCACACAAAAAAACGAGGACTAGAGAATATATAAACAGTGGTTGTTTGATTCAGATGGTTTCTTTGGAGCACTTGATGGATTTATATATATTTTGTTTTTTACACAACAAATAGAAGGCTGACAAGTTGAACATGGTGTCGGAGACTCGTAACCAAGTTGTATCGTGGACCATCGTTATCACTAGCCCGAGCCATCATTTTCATTCATGTATATATATTCTCGACACAACATGATCACTACGAGTATACGACGAACATACGTATATCCTTATTAAAGTTACGTCGCGTGTATTAGGATCGGACCATTATTATCAAGAACGTTAACGAATAACAGTTTTGTTCTATTCACAAGAAAAATAAAAATTTTACAGAAAAAAATGTCGATACGTTCTTGGGTCAGAATCTTTGTGGTACTACTAGTGGCCAACTTTTGGTACACATCTTCAATGGAAAGAGCCCCACAAATAAAGCCATTCTATGATGTCAATTTAGGTATAGTTTAGTTCAAAACAAAAAGGTTTAGGTATAGTATTTCTTCATATATACGAGTATAATTATTTTATCGGTTAATTACCAAAATAAATAAATAAATAAATAAATAACGTATTTTACAAAATTTACAATTCATTGATCAATTAACACGAACAAATACATTAATTTCCCTTGAAACACGTAAGAATATTTATGCATTATATATGTAATTCCTTCATCACAAAAATATTTCTCATATTTCAGTTTTTGTTTGTTCATAGCTATTGTCCATTTTTAAAATCGAATATATACGTCGTTTTACCAAAAGATTCTTTTTCTACTTATTATTATTACACACATCGATCAGTAAATTAATAACCATAAATTTAACAATATGTTTTAAATATTTTAAAACTGATTTTCAGCTAATTAAAAACTGTATTAAGTTGTTAACTACGAATCGGATTTTATTTTATTTTATTTTATTTTTTTGAACAGCAGAGAATATAGATTAACAAACTAACAAGAAGCTAGAAGAAGTTACAGACAAGGGGATAGAGCGTTACAGGGGTTACATATCCACTATCCACTTAATAGGAACATTTTTTTATATATACGGGAGATCCAAGTAAGTGATGCGAGCTGTATCAATGAATTGATAAAACTTATGATATTCCCTTTGTGTACAACGACCACTAAAACCCGCACGTTGCAACGATAATATGGAACATATCAGTATTGTGCGTTGCGGCAGTAATATGTACTAACATATCAATATTGTAAGCGATATGAATTTAACTATGAGTATTGAGTAACTACTTTACTTGCAATAGTAAGCATTTAAACTGTAATATATTTTAACATATCAATCTGGGCAACTTAATTTGCAAAGCGACTTCAAATGCGACATCCTAATATATGTCCCTATATACACGTTGCGATTTGTATTCTAACATCGTTATCACTGAGTATAGATTGCGACGAGCCTTGCGACATTCAGCGACAGTCCTACGCTAGATATGTCACTGTGAAAGTTGGAAACTGCTTGAGACATGCTAAATTTTGTCGCTATTCTATCAATTTCTAGTAGATAATGTTTCTATGTATCAATAGGTATGAGATAAATATTTAAAACCTATGTTAAAACTATGCTACAATTTATTGATTTCATTTTCTTTAAATAAAAAAGAAAAACAATCTCTTGTATAATAAGGAAAATGAAATAATTAAAAATGATTGTTTAGCATTAACCGATAAAAGAGCTCAATTGTAAAATCAAGCAATTCTATTGACCAATAAAAATAGTCAAAATTTGATAAATTGATCAACGCTTATTAAAATTTCATTTAGCATTAAAAACGTCCAAACTGTCATGACTAAAAATTTTAAAAAATATAAAAATAAAAAAGTAATTAATAAAAACTTCAGTTGATAAATTCAAATAAATTATATGAACTTAAGTAAGCTTATCATTTTTTATTTTTTTAATAACTTATAAATTGACTAAATACACATAGACTTTATACTCCTTAACTTTATATATATTTTTTTAAATAAAACATTATATATGTTGTTGTTGTTGTTTATAAATATTATTATTATTTATTAAATCAATGTATATGTACGGAATTATAAAATTCAAAATAAAAACACGAGTCACTATGATATAGAATTGAATACATGAGATTATACATTTATTAACGACTCATGTTATTCCTCGAGATTAAGTAAGGATTTTTGGGGGGAAAAATTACTATTCATGTTCGATAACGAGTCACTTTATTCCTCTTTATAAGTTTAACCCGTGTAAAAGCACGGGTTATTGAGATAAATTAAATTAGTTTTTATACTAGAAAATTTCATTTGCTTTAGGTTTCTTAAAACGAAGTTGATCCATGGTCAGACTATAAAATATATATAAACACACAAAAACATTTACTGAATTGTATATATGTACAAATTCCGATAGTACGACTAACGTCAAAGCCACATGCAGCGTGTGGGACTAAAACTAGTTTAAGAAACAGAAAAGGCAAAATCAAAGTGCATAAAGAAGTTCTAAAATTTGAAAGAAAAACTTGTGAAAAGAAATTGAACTCATGATCATTCCTAAAACAACTATATATTTATTTAGCTTTCTGGTAATCTTATAAAATTTCATAATCATGCCATGGACATACCAAATATAAATCATTTTTGGTATATACATATATTGCTATCGTTAATGTTGATTAATGTTAATGTTAATGTTAATTATCTATATTGATACGACCCTTGCAGTAATATCGGGATAGGGCACCACTTTTAGCGGGTGCTAGCTCCTTAGAAATATTAAATAAGAGAAGAGAATTATTTATTTGACAACTATGCTTTTCATTAATGAATGATTCGGTATTTATACCAAATAAACCTTAACTTGTATCACAAGTCGAATAAAAGATAAACTCCCAAAATAAAGATACTTTCCTAAATAATGACTCACATGACTCCTTCTTAACATGACTCGAATACGACTAACGAAAATATAGTTATCCAAAAGCGTATCATTCCCTACTCCTTCAAAAATCACCTTGTCCTGAAGGTGTTACTTCAAAATTTCACCTCATGTAGTTCCAGGATCCCACACCTTCACTTGTAGTTCACCTTCTTTTGGATTATAAGAAAACGGCATAAAGTGCATCAAAAAGCGTTGCCAAGGCTGTCTATAATTTGCATGACTGGTGTCCAAATTCAGCCCGACATATACAACTTTATTCTGCCCAACTTAAATGAAAACATAAAACTTTGATTTCATCCACACGAGAGGCACCTCATCTCTTTTCTTTCTCTTAGTGGTTTCCAGTGGAGGTGGTTCAACAGTAGTTTTAGGTGGCGTTGTCAACAAAGGTAGTTTAACGACGGTTGTAGGTTTCTGGTTTTCCAATCCGCTGTTGCTACTACTCGCTTTGTTGCTGAAAGAAGACGATCGCTGATCCTCAAAACATGCTTCTGTTATGCGGCCCAAAGGTAAGGCTTCTCCCAAAGTTGTAGGATCCAACCTCAATCGTTCCCAAAGTTGTAGGTCTGTGAAGCATGCTTCCGTTGCGCGAGCTAATGAAAAAGTTTCGCGTAAAGTTGTGGGGTTTGATCTTAAGAATGCACATTGTAGAGCCGGTTTAAGTCCAGAGATATAAAACGATTTAAATAAGTTTTCAGAGATTCCAGTTACTCGATTTATAAGTACCTCAAACTCACTCTGATATTCGACCACGGTACCCATTTGCAAGAGCTTAGATACTGTGTCCCAATCGCTGCCGCCAGATGCCATGAACAGTAACGCATGAAAAAAAAAATTCTGGTGAACAGTACCGATGAACAGTAATTTTTTTTTTTTTGAACACTAGAATCATTAGGCTCCCAATGAACTCTCAATGAAAGCACCAATTGATACGACCCTTGCAGTAGTATCGGGATAGGGCACCACTTTTAGCGAGTGCTAGCTCCTTAAGAATATTAAAGAAGAGAAGAGAATTATTTATTTGACAACTATGCTTTTCATTAATGAATAATTCGGTATTTATACCGAATAAATCCTAACTTGTATCACAAGTCGAATACAAGATATACTCTCAAAATAAATATACTTTTCTAGGTAATGACTCACATTACTCTTTCTTAACATGACTCGAATACGACTAAATAAAAGATAGTTATCAAAAGGCGTATCATATATTTTTCAGTGTTGCAAAAAAAGCCTATAAGGCCGATCAATCGTTACCTAGGCGCTACTGTGCCACTAACATTTTTGATTTGTGTAAATCGGTCAACCGTGGTCAACGGAAGTTAACGACTGTCAATGGTGGTCAAACTTGCCGGAAACTTGCAAATATTTTCGGAAATATTCAAAACTCACTGTAAACTAGTTTTAATCACTTATAGTCTATGTTTATATCTATTTCAAGATGTTTTTTTTAAGGAAAATCTTGCCTGTGATACATAAAACTCGCAAGAAATACACAAAACTTGTCGAAAATATCAATACGATTAATCCAGCCTAGACTGATTACAAGATATAAGGGGATATAAGGGGGTCCGACCACCCGACTACCGATTTACGATTCAAATTAAATTCTTTTTATTTCTCACAAATACGACGGCCTTCACTACGTTAAATGCATCTATAGATAATTATTTGAAATTTGAGATTGTGTACCTTTTGTTGTTATAAATGTACATGTGGTATCGTGGTAAAATCTCCACCTAAGTTGTTGTTTCTTGGATCCATTTTTGAATTAAAAGATCCCTAGTTGGACCAAAAAATACAATTCTGTTGTTCGTGCTTTTTTTGTGAAAGTTCAACGACTTTGGGCTGCTGTTGGGTCAAATTTGAACTCATTAAAACTTCTTGGCCAGACCATATTGATGACTAGATTGTACATTTCCATATTTATATGGTTTTACGGTTAAAAACTGTGCATTAACATGCACATCTGAGTACGTACATATTTTGTTCATCTAAATATAGATTTTGTTGCGATTACTGGCATTATTGTATATAGAACCAAACCATCTTAGAGCAAGTGCCATGTGTTTTTCTATGCAAGGTTATTAAACAATAAACATATATGTCTTCGGATTGCATCACTAAGTTTTGACAGCACATATATTTAATGATTATAAAACCCATTGCAACAACGTTAAACATGTTGCTAACGAACTAATTCTTCTCAGGATTGACTTTGACTAAAAACCTCAAACACTGTTTTTGTACATATGATTAGGTGTGATTAAAGATGATCATTATTGAACTTATGACATTTGATTATAAACACGTGTATGAGATAATGAGAAACCACTTTAATTAAATACGTAAATAAGTACGTCTTGCTTTTGGTCTCGTTCAAAAAATTAATGTGTTTCTGGACTTATAACCTCACATTCTTTTCGATATGTGATGTTTATATATATGGACCACTCCAAGTTTTCCACAATATTTTGTTTTTCTCCATAGAGGTGGCCAGGTGGGTAACGGATTAAATGGTCGAATATAATGGATTAATTTAGTAATGATCGCGTTCAAAATGTGGTCTAGATCAAACGGGACTCCAATGCCTTTTCATTTAATCCAAAAGTTAATAATGTGTCAGAAAATGTAAGTGTATTAAATTGGGCTTTAATGTTGTAAGCAAGGTACGAACATAGTAAAAAGATTTTTCAAAGAAAATCATCATAGTGAATTAGTGAATGCCCACTTGGCTGATTTTCAGATGCCTGTTCAACCCCAAACTTCAAAAATAAAGTATATAACTAGGTTAAAGTTTGTACGTTGGTACAAGCGAGCCGGGTTTATGGTTAATTTCAGTGTTAGTGTTAACAATTTTTATTTAGAGGTAGCAATTTTCTGTGAGAATTTCCAATGTGGCAAAGAGTCAGGTAGGTTTATGATTTCTATACGGGTTAGTGTTGATTTTAAGACAATCATGATATATCAAGGCTACGAGTCAACTCAAGGACAACTCTAAGGTTAAGATTAGCGTTAGAGTTTTATGAATTAGCGTGCAAACCAGTTGATTAAGATAGAAATAACAAAACCTGTCAGTTACGCCTATTGAGGCCTCCACGTATAGGTTTAGTTTAGTTGTAGCATCTGTAATCGCTATAGTTACAATTACAAATGACTCAATCTATCTATGAAAACCACCCCTACTTTTGATAGGTGGAGATGCACACCTAGGAAAGTGCATAACAGATCTCGGTGTCGGCCAGTGTCGGGGCAGAGATAGGGANTAAATAAATTAAAAATTGGCATGACATTGTGAGCACTTTTTTAAGAAAATTGACCTAAGTGTTACAAAAAATTTAATTAGTTGGTTAATATATTTCAATTCAAACTCTAAACTTTAAAGATGGAGTAAATCTAAATCTTATTATATCGACTTAAAGTGTAAAATCATCATTGTCTTAATCTTTTTGAAATTATATATCCTACTATCATTATAAAGGAGAAGTTTTTTGCCTTAAAACTTAGAAAACACCTAAATCAAAATGCACTGAACTTACCTTTTTGCTAGTTCTGTGTAGTGATCTATTTTTTTTCTAATAAAGTAATAAACTTTCGACTCGACTTACTATTCTGGTGTACCCTCGTGACTAACGATCCGTTACTATTTTCACATTTTAGTCCTTTATATAATGCTTATTTGCACCGGTTTCCTTTATACATTTGCGCCGTTAGTCTTTAACGAAAAATTCGAAAAAAATTAGGAAAGTTTTTTTTTTTTTTTTTTTCTGTTTTTATCCGTTTTTCTTTTGTTTCCGTCCGTTTTTCTTACGTTTTCATCCGTTTTTATCCTTTTTCGTCCGATTTTACACGTTCTCGTCCGCCCTTACACGTTTTCGTCCGTTTTTTTCACGTTTTCATACGTTTTTATCCGCTTTCCTACGTTTTTATTCGTTTTTGTTCGTTTTTAAACATTTTTGTCCGTTTTTATCTGTTTTCGTCCGTTTTTACATGTTTTCGTCAGTTTTTTTTTCACATTTTCATACATTTTAATCCGTTTTCTTATGTTTTTATCCGTTTTCGTCCATTTTTTCAAATAAGTTTGATAATCTACACAATTTATAAAATTTACAAGAATATAAGTTTATAAGTTATGAATTTGGTCAAAAACCACTTAAGTTTTGGTAGTAAATTGCCCTAGTTTTGCATTTTCAGGTTAGAATCTTACGAATCTTGATGTAAAACATCATTCCGGACAATTTTCGTGTTTTACACTTTTGATGTTTCAGACCAGAAAATGGTCAAAATCTTGATTTAAAATCGATACATAAACATTTTTATCAAATCTCAAGTTTTCTTTTAGTATACTTACCTGATCACAAAAAAAAATATATATACGGGAACGAATAGTAGAAGTAAATAGTAAAAAATACGAGGATGAATAATAACATGAAAATATGAATTGTTACAGTTTTCATGCATTTTTACCCATTTTCATACATTTTATTCATTTTCATACATATTATATGTATAAAAATGGATGAAAACGGATGAAAACATAAGAAAATCGGACGAAAACATAGAATAATAGACGAAAATGAATAAAAGTGTATGAAAACGGATAAAAACATATGAAAACATGTGAAAAACTGACGAAAACGTGTAAAAATGGACAAAAACGGATAAAAACGTGTGAAAACGTGAAAAAAAAACTGACGAAAACATGTAAAAATGGACAAAAACAGATAAAAACGGATGAAAATGTTTAAAAACGGACAAAAACGGATAAAAGTGTAGGAAAGCGGATAAAAACGTATGAAAACGTGAAAAAAAACGGACGAAAACGTGTAAGTGCGGACGAAAACGTGTAAAATCGGACGAAAACGAAAAAAAAAAAAACTTTCTAATTTCGAATTTCCGTTAAAGGACTAATGGTGCAATGTATAAAGGACTAACGGTGCAAATACTGTTAGTATAAAGGACTAAATGTGAAAATAATAAACGGTCGTTAGTCACCAGGTACACAGTATAGTAGACGCTCGAAAGTTTATTACTTTATTATAAAAAATAATAATAATAATAAAATAAAATAAAAAATAAAAAATTTACACAGAACTACAAATGGTGTCAAGTTCAGTGCATTTTGGTGGTATTTTCCCTAAAGTGAACCGTGGTCATTAGGGAGGTTTTACGCTCTTGAGCACAAGATGTGAGTCGCGCGTGTCTAGTAGGCTTGTTAAATTGAAGGGAAATAGTAATTTTCACAAAAAGCAAACGACGATTTGACAAGCAGTATGTTGGTCGATGTTATATTTGGTGTGGGTTTCTCGAAACAAAAGGGTGTTTGAAACTAAAGTTTCTAACCTTACTACAATTTGTGATGAGGTACAAGATCTTCCGTTTAATTGGATATCTACTAGAGCAAAAGGAGCGATCTCGTCATGGATTTAATGGTGTGCGGGCCCTATAAAAGGACGCAAGTTCTAATACAAACTGTCATTCCTGTTTGTGGTTGTCTGGAAGGAAATTTGGTAGTGACATTTTGGACAGTGCATTGTATGTTCAAGTGCCTTTGTTTTTGGGGTATGCAAGTTTCTGCTGTTTTTCATTTTAGCTTCATTAACAATTGTATTATGTGATCATGGCTTAGCATGTTAGCTTTGTGTTATTTGGTTGAGATTAGAGTCTCTCAACAAGTGCCACAATATGGGTATTGTTTTTTTACCAGGCTTTACTCCTCTTCTACTATGTGTAGTATTGTGTACTAATCTATCATTTGGAGCTTTAGTCCAATGGCAAGGGTGTTTGGGCCTGAGTCAATAGACCCGGGTTCAAACCTCTTCCTTGGCACTAAAGGCCATTTGATACCATCCCCCCACCGCAAATGGTCAGATTGTCTGGGGCCGGGTCCTTGGGGGAGGGTCCGGTTGGCATCCTTAGGATGCATGGGACCAATACTACATTTAGATTTTGTTGCGATTACTGGCATTATTGTATATAGAACCAAACCATCTTAGAGCAAGTGCCATCAGTGGCGTAGCCAGGATTTTACTTATGGGTAGGCTGAGATGTAGCACAAAACAATAATAGTTGTTATTTTTTTGTCTTTCGATAGATTTAAAAGCTAAATCTCACCAGTGGTTAATTTTTACATTTAATGGGATAACTAATATACAATACTGCAATTTTTGTTGGGTAGGCCATGGCCCACCAAAGCCTCCATGTAGCTACGCCTCTGAGTGCCATGTGTTTTTCTATGCAAGGTTATTAAACAATAAACATATATGTCTTCGGATTGCATCACTAAGTTTTGACAGCACATATTTAATGATTATAAAACCCAATGCAACAACGTTAAACATGTTGCTAACGAACTAATTCTTCTCGGGATTGACTTTGACTAAAAACCTCAAACACTGTTTTTGTACATATCATTAGGTGTGATTAAAGATGATCATTATTGAACTTATGACATTTGATTATAAACACGTGTATGAGATAATGAGAAACCACTTTAATTAAATACGTAAATAAGTACGTCTTGCTTTTGGTCTCGTTCAAAAAATTAATGTGTTTCTGGACTTATAACCTCACATTCTTTTCGATATGTGATGTTTATATAGTCCATATGGACCACTCCAAGACTCCAAGTTTTCCACAATATTTTGTTTTTCTCCATAGAGGTGGCCAGGTGGGTAACGGATTAAATGGTCGAATATAATGGATTAATTTAGTAATGATCGCGTTCAAAATGTGGGCTAGATCAAACGGGACTCCAATGCCTTTTCATTTAATCCAAAAGTTAATAATGTGTCAGAAAATGTAAGTGTATTAAATTGGGCTTTAATGTTGTAAGCAAGGTACGAACATAGTAAAAAGATTTTTCAAAGAAAATCATCATAGTGAATTAGTGAATGCCCACTTGGCTGATTTTCAGATGCCTGTTCAACCCCAAACTTCAAAAATAAAGTATATAACTAGGTTAAAGTTTGTACGTTGGTACAAGCGAGCCGGGTTTATGGTTAATTTCAGTGTTAGTGTTAACAATTTTTATTTAGAGGTAGCAATTTTCTGTGAGAATTTCCAATGTGGCAAAGAGTCAGGTAGGTTTATGATTTCTATACGGGTTAGTGTTGATTTTAAGACAATCATGATATATCAAGGCTACGAGTCAACTCAAGGACAACTCTAAGGTTAAGATTAGCGTTAGAGTTTTATGAATTAGCGTGCAAACCAGTTGATTAAGATAGAAATAACAAAACCTGTCAGTTACGCCTATTGAGGCCTCCACGTATAGGTTTAGTTTAGTTGTAGCATCGGTAATCGCTATAGTTACAAATGACTCAATCTATCTATGAAAACCACCCCTACTTTTGATAGGTGGAGATGCGCACCTAGGAAAGTGCATAACAGATCTCGGTGTCGGCCAGTGTCGGAGCAGAGATAGGGACCATGAAAGCATGGGATTCAATCGAACCTTTTCGAGCAATTCCCAAACGCAAAAAAAAAATGTTGGTAAGCTGACGGATGGCATGGCTTCAATAGTGGAAGACATTCTTTCTAATCTGAATCAAGAAAGACAATGAATTTATGAGATCTTGATCACACAATGAAATTAATTCTCTCTAGAGATCTCAATTGGACCAATTGAAAAGGTTTATTTTGCCACATGACAAAATTGAGCCGTCTCATTAGTCAAACTTTTGATCAATTCGATGGTAAAGTTTTGTGGAAAAAAATAATAAAAAATAAATAAATAAATAAAAATTGCATGACATTGGGAGTGCTTTTTAAAAAAATTGATTTAAGCGTAAAAAAAATATTATATTCAGGTTGGTTAATATAATTTACAATCAAACTATAAACTTTAAAGATGAGTAAATCTTAAATCTTATTATATAGACTTAAAGTGTAAAATCCTCATTGCATAATCTTTTTGAAATTTATATCTCTACTACATATAAAGAGAAGTTTTGCCTTAAAACTTAGGGAAAATACCTACAAAATGTACTGAACTTGACACCTTTTGTAGTTCTGTGTAGTGATCTATTTTTTTTCTAATAAAGTAATAAACTTTCGACCGACTACTATTCTGACTAACGACCGTTTACTATTTTCACATTTAGTCCTTTATACTAACAGTATTTGCACCGTTAGTCCTTTATACATTGCACCGTTAGTCCTTAACGGAAATTCGAAAATAGAAAGTTTTTTTTTTTTTTTTTTTTTCTGTTTTTGTCCGTTTTTCTTTTGTTTCCGTCTGTTTTTCTTACGTTTTCATCCGTTTTTATCCTTTTTCGTCCGATTTTACACGTTCTCGTCCGCCCTTACACGTTTTCGTCCGTTTTTTTCACGTTTTCATACTTTTTATCCGCTTTCCTACGTTTTTATCCGTTTTTGTTTGTTTTTAAACATTTTTGTCCGTTTTTCTCACGTTTTTATCTGTTTTCGTCCGTTTTTACATGTTTTCATCAGTTTTTTCACGTTTTCATACATTTTAATCCGTTTTCTTATGTTTTTATCCGTTTTCGTCCATTTTTTCAAATAAGTTTGATAATCTACACAATTTATAAAATTTACAAGATTATAAGTTTACAAGTTATGAATTTGGTTGAAAACCACTTAAGTTTTGGTAGTAAATTGCCCTAGTTGTGCATTTTCAGGTTAAAATCTTACGAATCTTGATGTAAAACATCATTCCGGACAATTTTCGTGTTTTACACTTTTGATGATTCAGACCAGAAAATGGTCAAAATCTTGATTTAAAATCGATACATAAACATTTTTATCAAATCTCAAGTTTTCTTTTAGTATACTTACCTGATCACAAAAAAAATATATATACGGGAATGAATAGTAGAAGTGAATAGTAAAAAATACGAGGATGAATAATAACATGAAAATATGAATTGTTACAGTTTTCATGCATTTTTACCCATTTTCATACATTTTATTCATTTTCATACATACTATGTGTATAAAAATGGATAAAAACATAAGAAAAACGAACGAAAACGTAGAATAATAGACGAAAATGAATAAAAGTGTATGAAAACGGATAAAAACATATGAAAACATGTGAAAAACTGACGAAAACGTGTAAAAATGGACAAAAACGGATAAAAACGTGAAAAAAAAACTGACGAAAACATGTAAAAATGGACGAAAATAGATAAAAACGGATGAAAATGTTTAAAAACGGACAAAAACGGATAAAAGCGTAGGAAAGCGGATAAAAACGTATGAAAACGTGTAAAATGCGACGATAAACAAAAAAAAAAAAAAAAAAAAAAAAAAAAAAAAAAAAAAAACTTCTATTCGAATTTCCGTAAAGACTAATGGCAATGTGATAAAGGACCAACGATGCAAATACTGTTAGTATAAAGGACTAAATGTGAAAATAGTAAACGGTCGTTAGTCACCAGGTACACAGTATAGTAGACGCTCGAAAGTTTATTACTTAAAAAAAATAAAAAATAATAAAAAATAAAAAAATAAATAAAAATTACACAGAACTACAAAAGGTGTCAAGTTCAGTGCATTTTGGTGGTATTTTCCCTAAAGTGAACCGTGGTCATTAGGGAGGTTTTACGCTCTTGAGCACAAGATGTGAGTCGCGCGTGTCTAGTAGGCTTGTTAAATTGAAGGGAAATAGTAATTTTCACAAAAAGCAAACGACGATTTGACAAGCAGTACGTTGGTCGATGTTATATTTGGTGTGGGTTTCTCGAAACAAAAGGGTGTTTGAAACTAAAGTTTCTAACCTTACTACAATTTGTGATGAGGTACAAGATCTTCCATTTAATTGGATATCTACTAGAGCAAAAGGAGCGATCTCGTCATGGATTTAATGGTGTGCCGGCCCTATAAAAGGACGCAAGTTCTAATACAAACTGTCATTCCTGTTTGTGGTTGTCTGGAAGGAAATTTGGTAGTGACATTTTGGACAGTGCATTGTATGTTCAAGTGCCTTTGTTTTTGGGGTATGCAAGTTTCTGCTGTTTTTCAGTTTAGCTTCATTAACAATTGTATTATGTGATCATGGCTTAGCATGTTAGCTTTGTGTTATTTGGTTGAGATTAGAGAGTCTCAACAAGTGCCACAATATGGGTATTGTTTTTTACCAGGCTTTACTCCTCTTCTACTATGTGTAGTATTGTGTACTAATCTATCATTTGGAGCTTTAGTCCAATGGTAAGGGTGTTTGGGCCCGAGTCAATAGACCCGGGTTCAAACCTCTTCCTTGGCACTAAAGGTCATTTGATACCATCCCCCACCGCAAATGCTCAGATTGACTGGTCAGCGAGGGGCCTCTTGTAGAAAATGGTCAGGGTTCATAGCCCACCTCCTGATAAGTACAGTCACTGGGACAGGTGCTCATTGCCTGAGGCCGGGTCCTTGGGGGAGGGTCCGGTTGGCATCCTTAGGATGCATGGGACCAGGGTGATCCCACCGATCTTCACCTTTTGTAGTATTGTGTACTAATCTTGCAGATTTAGTATAGGAGGTGGAAAGTTCGGGTAGACAATTGTCTTGTAGTTATTCTGGTTTGGGTGGCCTCAGTGTTTTTGCATCGTTGGTTTCCTTTTATTTATATATGCATCTATTATTTCCGTTAAAAAATAATAATAATAAGATGGAAACCGCACAACATCTATTATTTCCGTAGTAGCATTCAAATACTGATCTTTGATTTAGCTATGAACTAACACAATAATAAAAAGATGTAATTAGTGACGGAGCTACGTTATGAGTTGGGTAGGCCATGGCCAACGTCAAAATTTTGAATAGAAGCCTATATATTCATTAGACTTGTACTACATTGGTCCTTCTAAGTTTATTTGGCTCATCCTTAGCATTGAGATTTCATGCATTTTGAAGCATTTTCCAATTAGTTTAGTGCAATTACGAATCATCTATTTTTGTTACATGGATTTGAATCGTAAAATATGTTGTATTACGTAGTGTTATCCATTAAAATTAGTTGATTTATTGTTTATCTTGTGTGGTAATTTAATATTTCTTTTGTTACTTGTTCTAAAAATTGGTTGTGTCTTTATGAATAAGCTATCGTGTTAGCGATATTAATTTGTACGCTAAACACTAAATTGCTTTTTGGCCCATCCGTAACTAAAATTCTGGCTTTGTCATTGGTTGTAATACGATTTCTTATTTAGTAGAGTTTGTGGATGAAATTTTATAAAATTATTAATGTTGGGATTATATAATAAAAATCTCCTTTTTTTAGAAAAAAAAAAAATAATAAAAAAAAATAATAATAAAAAAAAATAAAAAAAATTGTCATTGCATATTTTTGTGATTTTTGTGGGAACTACTTTCACAAATGTTTTCAAGGCAATTATTCTAAAAACTTGCCATGCATATGATACGGGGTTTCAAGGCAACAATGTTTGAATTTTGATGTTAGAAATAAACAAAAGATTTTTGAGTTTAAATGGGTATTTTGTGAATTAAACATTACTCATTTTTATTTTTAGTTTTATGTTTTGGGGAAAATACCACCACCAAAATGCACTAATCTTTTGTGTACATTCTTTTGTTTTCAGGTTCTAATTCTAAATATGGAAACTAACTTTTGATTTTGCTACAATGTTATGGTTGAATGTTTTCTCATTCCGTTAGTTACTAACTATAAGCATTCTCAACAGATACTACAGTTGAGAAGATATGGGGCTAAAACAAAAGCTATTGCATTACGTAGTTCACATTCACATTCACATTATAGCTTGAATGAAAAACAACCAATGTAAATAAAAATTACATCACCAAAATAATACACCAAATACCATAAGAATACATTCACTGTGACAGATATACATAAATCGGGTGACAATCGCCCGTAACACAAAGAAGATAAGATGAGAAAAATGAATAAAAAATATTACACTCAATCATGTAGGCTTGAATGATTCAACAAACAATTATAACCAGACCCTGTGGACATGACAAAACTCCAACCAATGACCACTACAAAAATACACCTACAAACACCACCAGACCCAAGTGCAGGGGAACCCGCTGACACCATCTCTAAATTTGCTTCGACCCAAGTCTTGCCGTATGAAGTCCTGCCAGCTTTCAAACCAAAAATATACTCTTCTGAGTACTCGCGAGCCACCACTGACCTACTGTTAGCAGTTGGTTTATCTTGGACAGAAATAACCAAGAAACTGAGGGCACACAGCAAAACTTGAAATATATATCACAAACATCAAGAGGCAGCTGAAGCCTTTTCAAGCTTTTCTTTCTCTATTGCTGCTCGTCTCTGATCAGCATGCTGAGCAACTCCATTTGCCAGTGCCTGATAACGAAAATCAAGAGTCTGCGAGAGATTCTGGAACCTTGTTGGATCTGATGCTTGCATAACTACAGGATTTATCACACAAAAATAATTAATCTAAATTGGCAAGTCCACCTTTGCAAACTGTGTACGATGTGAATGTAAATATGTATCTTACCTTTTATGGTATCCACAAAGAGAACAAAGGGATCCACATCATCAATGGGTGACTGCAATTCTTCGTCATCGCTGAAGTCATCATCTGAGTCATCATCGTAGTCATGAGCTGACCGAAATGCCTTTGCCTGAGGTTAAAAGTATTGTAACTTTGCTAGTAATAGAAGCTAAAAAGTAAAAAAGAAAAGGAAGAAAAAACAAACTTGAATTGCCAAATAACTGATTTTTTACAAACCTGTGCAGCTAACTTTTTAAGTCTCAGACTATCAAATTCATCACCGTCTTCTTCGTCCTCTCCCATTTCATTGTCAGACCCATCATCATCATCTGATTGCAAACCGTCATTCATATCATCATCATCCTCCTCAGGCTCTTCCTTCTCCGCTTCTGTCAAATTATCATGATATAAAAACAACCATAAGTGAAATTTGTATATTCATATCACGGATGACAAGGTAGAGGAACTATAGCAACCTGCTACTTGATCCTTATAGGCAACAAGCAGATCAAGTGCTGCCTTAAAAACACGCTCCAAGGCTTCCGCCGGTAACTGGTCCGCAGAAAGTGAAAGCAGAGATGTTAACCCCAAACAGCAGATTTTCTTATCACTCTCCCTGAAAAGCCATAAGACGACTGGAATATTAATAAAATGGAACAAACCTCTAAGAATGCTTTTAGGGAATTCACATAACAAACACAGTTCACTACCTTCTAAAATTAGCCCGTGCGCCACTCTTTTTGGTTTGTTGCAACATCTGAAACCATAGGTTAAAGATTTCTGTAGCCACACCAAGCTTTTGCAATATATTGAGTGTCAAAGATGCATTGTAGTATAAAGCATCAGCAATCTACATGACAATGCAAACAATATCATGATTCATCACGAACCACAAAATAAAAACGAAAAAAGATAAAAAGATATTGATCTTAGTTTAACTTACAACTTGCATCAGAAGACACTTCAAAAACGGGCGTTCAGTTCGGCGCAGCCGTTCAATTGTGATTCGAATATATGGCTCAACCCAAGGGTCTACCTGACCCTTGCAATTCTGTAACACTACTGCTATAAGCTTAGGTGCAGGTTCAATGTCATTGTCTTCTAAGTTTTTGTCATTCATTATCTGAGATAAAGGTTAGTAAGTATCGAAGCTCACCCATAAGCTATTTTTAAGAACGAAGTTAAGTAAATACAAGCACCATACATTGGAAAGCATGATCCACAAACTTTGTTGGTAGTCCGGCTCCTTACAGGTAAGATAGTGAATTGTACTCCTGGATATGTAGTTGTCCAAAGGTACAAGGATATCTACAAAAAGATAGAACCGGAAAGGAACCAAAGGAAATGAGCATGTGTAGAGCTCAATCTATTAACAAGCATATGAAAAGAATATCAACATACTTGGAAAAAAATCAATAGCCCATTCAGCCAGAGCTTCCATAAGTAACGGCCAAAGACTCCACATCTCCATGGATATTGTCGGTGAGAAAAAGGTCATGTATGATACGATTTCCAAAACTTCTTCAAACACCTCTGCAAGAAAATTTGGAATTGAGCTAGACAAAAATGAAGTATAGTATATATGATATGGAAAAGATAATTATGTTCTATTAGTGTACAAATATAAAAACTGTTACCTTGACCATCAGTTGTTAGCATTCGGCGCATGATTGGAAGTAGAGTTGGTTCAACCTGAGCAAAAAGATGAGGAAGCCTGCTGACTGATTCGAGAATCGTGCTAATAGCACGTAAACATCCAACGGCTGCCAAAGCACCAGGATCATCAGCTTCAACATCAGCTTCGGCGGTGTTCATACACTTCCAAAATGCAGCAGCCTATATCAAGAGGAGGTTAAATTGCAGAAAAAAAGTTAGAATACAATAAGTGAAGCACATTTTCATTTTTTATTATTACAAAAAAGGTCACATTACCAGGTTCTGACATAAGCCAACAGCATAGGGTGCCATCTCCTCACCAAACTTGTCAACAATAGTCTCAAGAGTAAACACCAAATCCTCGTTTTCAACTTCATTCATAAGCTTAAAAAACTCTGAAAAGATACCATGTATTGGCGTTTAAGAAAAACCACAAAAAAATTGGGATATAAGCAAATCAAATACCAGAAAAGCCTTATTTGACATACCATCAAGTAGCTGTGGAAGAATGGGCCTGATTTCACCAAGATCTGCAGGATAATGGAAAAATTAGATTATCATTTATCAAAAGAGAGAAACTAGGACAGAAAAGGAATATATATGATGGTTAGTTTACCTTTGCAGGCTTCGACGAAAGAGCGCAATGCGAAAACAGAATCTACACGTACTGGAAGCTCTGGGTCACGCATCCCAGCAACTACACTGTGCAGTGCTTTGCGGAAGTTATTTGGATCAGAAAAATTAATATGGGCATATTGTCCTGCAACCCATGCAGCCTAACATTCGAAAAGAATCATTTTAGAATGAAGTTTCCAGCAAAGGACAATGAGGCAAAAAACCTAAGTTGCAGTTTACTAACAAGAAATAAACTTCCAGATAGGATTGATAATATTTACCTTTGCTCTGATATGGCCCACCGGACTGCTGAACTCTGGAAAAACATGCTGCACTAACATGGGCTCGAGCTCAGATTTATATGGTTCAGTTTGTTTCAGTTTATCGCACAGTGTCCCAATAGCAAGAAGTGCACCATCCTTTTGTCGGTAAGGCTTTATCTCAACGGGTGCCTCCTGGTATCTGAAATAACGATTTAATATTACTTGGTTTAAAACTTTCTGCAAAGGAACATGCTATGCATATGACTTTACAACACATACCTCTTGAAAATCTCAACAATAAATAACACAAATTTTTGAAGATTTTCTTTTCCCTTTTTTCTCACCAACTCAGTGACAAAGTCCATTGCTGCAGTTCTAGGACTGTAAAGATCTTCAATGATGTCTACAGCAAAGAAATAATCTCAAACAGTCAGGACCTAATTTATGATTAAACAAAAAAATATGGCAGTCGCATATGGAAGACTCACCATAACCCTTTCTCACATACTCATATGGATCTTCCTCCCAGAGCTTTTGATCATTGTCGCTAAAGCACATAAGTGGAAATATTATCTCAAAAAGAACCACATCAAGTCTTGCTTGGAGCATATTGTACGTAGTAGTCTTGGTAATACTGCATGCATATGGACAGATTATTATAAAAAAATTGTAAAGTTACATCAAATTAAAGTGTCTTCTTACATTAACAATTTAACATATAGAACATTATTTCACAACCAACACAAATAATGCTGAATATATTAACACACTTAAATGCATCTTTTTGATGCAAAACAGACGTATCAAAGAAAGAGAAAAGGGTCTAGGGAAGAATTGCATACCTATTGCTCAAATATTGCAAAATGAGGTTGGTAACTCTGTCAGGTAAATAAGCACCAACACGGATTGCATTCAACAAGTTCAAATGACATTCTAAAATTTTCCCCGCGTAGTTTTTCTGGAAGTGTTGCGCAAAAGCTCTGTTATCCGGGTTTTGCAATTTCAAATCTCCAAACCTGTGGAAAGAAAAATCAGTGACATGTTTACAGAGTCTCAATGTAAGTTAATCATAAATATTATAGCGATGGCTCACCGAGTATACAGGCGGTTTAATATATGAACGGTCCACTTCTTTACCTTCCACCATCCCCATGACTTGCGTAAATCTGGATCCGTAGGTTGGCCTTCTACTGGAACAGGTCTCTCCAATATGTTTAAAAAAAGAACCATCCAAGTATTGAACACATTTGGATCAAACAATTTCTTCGGAATCTCCAGCTGAACAAGATTGCAAAACAAATTTTATTGTAAACAGAACTTTCAAACACTGTAAATGTACAAAATTGACACCTAATGTTTTGGAACTTAAGAGTTTGGGCTCTTATTGATAACATGCAACATTATTGACCCTCAGTAAAAAAAGACCTTACTGGGATTTTCCAGTGCAGTAACTTACATAAATGGAAGACCAGTATATTTTGCAGATGAGCTTAATCAAATCTGCTACTTCTATTGGCGGATTTGGAATCTGAACAAGCCTGCTAAAGATATTAAGCAAATGAGGAAATGTCTCCTCAACGACATGATGAACTGGTGTCCTCTCCTCATCTGACTTGAACCTACATATAACAAACTGTAGTTACAGATAGATCACAACTAGTGAATGTATGTTGGATTCTCTCAATTGATACAGGAAGATCAATATAGTGAAAGCCTAAATACTACCAACGTACGAGCAAAACCAAGTAAAGGAACTTAAGCGGATCAAAGACTTACTCATATTTTCTAGCAAGAATTCTTAGAACAAACAGAGCTCCATACACTTGCTGGTCCTGTAAATTATGTGTCACCCACTGCAAAAGACCTGGCCACTGCTCAGGATAATCCGCATGTATAATTGTCTTGAGACACTCACCCAACTGTGCCCTGCAAACAAAGTTGTCGATATTTCATAACAAATGGAGAAAAACAAAGTGCAATAGAAAAAATTGCTAAAGCAACATAACGGATCTTCACCTCAACAATGTGGGAACTTGTGCCACAAAAACAAGAATGTTCTGCCTCACCAACTCTTTATCACCCGGAGAAACCTTGGATTGTACCTCTACGTTCCCAAAGTTTAAACAATAAGAAAACTAAAATGTAGTTGCGTTATGCAAAATTGTTGCATCCATTATGCAATTTATTCATAAGTGTAGAGAATTTGATTGTATAAAGAGGGAAAGTACCAGGATCATGAGGTGCCCAATTTTCTGCGATAAAATTCTTAAAATGAATGCTCGCAACCTGCCGCACTGCCAAGTCACAGTTTCCATCTACAATGATCTGAAGCAGCCTGACCAAATGCTGCGGTGTAAACTGAAACTGAAAAACAAAAAATTTCAATATAACTCCCAAATTTAAACACAGTTCAATTCATCATCATCAATGCAAAATACCATCCACCGTAACAAATCATTCTCAACAACTTTGTAAAACCGACAACTCAAACCCAATAGCATTTATCATTTAAAAGGACAATACCGAAGGTAACAACTACAAAAATACTAAAATCAAAACTAACAAAGCAGCAGAAACTTTTTTGTTCTGGGCAACCTTGGTTTCGACAATGGGATGCTTTATAGTAGAAGTTGCGCCTAATGCTTAATCTATATTAGAGCCCAATACCCACCGCCAGTCCGCCACACAGACAAACCGGGTAAAGGCCTCCCCATTTTTGGGAAAGTTGGCGTGGCCATATCAGGGCTGTTTGCACCTAACAGGAATTGAACTTGAGACCTCTCACATTTTTAGTGACGATAGTCGCAAGCCTTTACCGCTAGGCCACCCCAGGGTGGTTAAACTCGGAAGTTGCAGTTTACTAACAAGAAATGAACTTCCAGATAGGATTGATAATATTTACCTTTGCTCTGATATGGCCCACCGGACTGCTGAACTCTGGAAAAACATGCTGAACTAACATGGGCTCGAGTTCAGATTTATATGGTTCAGTCTGTTTCAGTTTATCACACAGTGTCCCAATAGCAAGAAGTGCACCATCCTTTTGTCGGTAAGGCTTTATCTCAACGGGTGCCTCCTGGTATCTGAAATAACGATTAAATATTACTTAGTTTAAAACTTTCTGCAAAGGAACATGCTATGCATATGACTTAAGAAGACATACCTCTTGAAAATCTCCACAATGAATAATACAAATTTTTGAAGATTTTCTTTTCCCTTTTTTCTCACCAACTCAGTGACAAAGTCCATTGCTGCAGTTCTAGGACTGTAAAGATCTTCAATGATGTCTACAGAAAATAAATAATCTCAAACAGTCAGGACCTAATTTATGATTAGACAAAAAAAATGGCAGTCGCATATGGAAGACTCACCATAACCCTTTCTCACATACTCATATGGATCTTCCTCCCAGAGCTTTTGATCATTGTCGCTAAAGCACATAAGTGGAAATATTATCTCAAAAAGAACCACATCGAGTCTGGCTTGGAGCATATTGTACGTAGTAGTCTTGGTAATACTGCATGCATATGGACAGATTATTATAAAAAAATTGTAATCGGTATATATATACACACACAGAGAGATGCACAAAGAATCGTTTCTAATAATTTATCAAAGTGACATTAATCAGTTGCATTAATTTACTAGTATATAGTTAAATCAAATTAAAGTGACTTCTTACATTAACAATTTAACATATAGAACATTAATTCACAGCCAACACAAATAACGCTGAATATATTAACACACTTATATGCATCTAGTTTGGATACATAAACAGACGTATCAAAGAACGAGAAGAGCTGTCTAGGGATGAATTGCATACCTATTGCTCAAATATTGCAAAATGAGGTTGGTAACTCTGTCGGGTAAATAAGCGCCAACACGGATTGCATTCAACAAGTTCAAATGACATTCTAAAATTTTCCCTGCGTAGTTTTTCTGGAAGTGTTGCGCAAAAGCTCTGTTATCCGGGTTTTGCAATTTCAAATCTCCAAACCTGTGGAAAGAAAAATCAGTGACATGTTTACAGAGTCTAATGTAAGTTAATCAGAAATGTTATAGCGATGGCTCACCGAGTATACAGGCGGTTTAATATATGAACTGTCCACTTCTTTACGTTCCACCATCCCCATGACTTGCGTAAATCTGGATCCGTAGGTTGGCCTTCTACTGGAACAGGTCTCTCCAATATGTTTAAAAAAAGAACCATCCAAGTATTGAACACATTTGGATCAAACAATTTCTTCGGAATCTCCAGCTGAACAAGATTGCAAAACAAATTCTATTGTAAACAGAACTTTCAAACGCTGTAAATGTACAAAATTGACACCTAATGTTTTGGAACTTAAGAGTTTGGGTTCTTATTGACATCATACAACGTTATTGACCCTCAGTAAAAAAGACCTTATGGGGATTTTCCAGTGCAATAACTTACATAAATGGAAGACCAGTATATTTTGCAGATGAGCTTAATCAAATCTGCTACTTCTATTGGTGGATTCGGAATCTGAACAAGCCTGCTAAAGATATTAAGTAAATGAGGAAATGTCTCCTCAACGACATGATGAACTGGTGTCCTCTCCTCATCTGACTTGAACCTACATATAACAAACTGTAGTTACAGATAGATCACAACAAGTGAATGTATGTTGGAATCTCTCAATTGATACAGGAAGATCAATATAGTGAAAGCCTAAATACTACCAAAACATACGAGCAAAACCAAGTAAAGGAACTTAAGCGGTTCAAAGACTTACTCATATTTTCTAGCAAGAATTCGTAGAACAAACAGAGCTCCATACACTTGCTGGTCCTGTAAATTATGTGTCACCCACTGCAAAAGACCTGGCCACTGCTCAGGATAATCCGCATGTATAATTGTCTTGAGACACTCACCCAACTGTGCCCTGCAAACAAAATTGTCGGTATTTCACAACAAATTGAGAAAAACAAAGTGCAATAGAAAAGCTAAAGCAACATAAAGGATCTTCACCTCAACAATGTGGGAACTTGTGCCACAAAAACAAGAATGTTCTGCCTCACCAACTCTTTATCACCCGGAGAAACCTTGGATTGTACCTCTACGTCCCCAAAGTTTAAACAATAAGAAAATTAAAATGTAGTTGCGTTATGCAAAATTGTTACATCAATTATGCAATTTATTCATACGTGTAACGAATTTGATTGTATAAAGAGGGAAAGTACCAGGATCATGAGGTGCCCAATTTTCTGCGATAAAATTCTTAAAATGAATGCTCGCAACCTGCCGCACTGCCAAATCACAGTTTCCATCTACAATGATCTGAAGCAGCCTGACCAAATGCTGCGGTGTAAACTGAAACTGAAAAACAAACAAATTTCAATATAACTCCCAAATTTAAACAGACAGTTTAATTCATCATCAATGCAAAATACCATCCACCGTTACAAATCATTCTTAATAACTTTGTAAAATCGACAACCGAAACCCAATAAAATTTATACCGAAGATAACAACTACAAAAATATTAAAATCAAAACTAACAAAGCAGCAGAAACTTTTTTGTTCTGGGCAACCTTGGTTTCCAACAATGCGATACTTTTTAGTCAAGTTGCGCCTAATGCTTAATCTATATTAGAGAAAGACTCAATCTGCCCAATGCCCACCGTCACAAGGACGAACCGGGTAAAGCCCTCCCATTTTTGGGAAAGTTGGCGTGGCCATATCAGGGGTGTTTGCACCTAACAGGATTTGAACTTGAGACCTCTCACATTTTTAGTGATGATAGTCGCAAGCCTTTACCACTAGGCCAAATCGACTAGGAAAATTGTCATTAAAGCAGAAACTTGAAAATTATCATTAAAGCATAATTCACGATAGTTTGGTCCAAAATCGACTTGGAAAACACAACTAATACATATTACACAGCTAAGAAAACAACAAAGCATTACGCGAACAAATTCTAATTCAAATACCAATTCCAACGCAATTTCGAATAAACTACTAATACGTCAACAGCACATATACTAAATTCAATCCATCAAATCATAATTCACAAATAATTTGTACAAAAACAACTTATGAGATAGCACAATTACAGATTAGTAACTACAACATCAAACTTAACAAATTCATCATAACCAAGCAATCAAATTAAATAAGATGAATATACCTTATTGAGATTATCTTCAGCAGCTTTACGTTCAGCAGGATTATGACTAAGAGCTGATTGTAAAACAACAGCAAGGCTTTGAAGATCCATTAATTCCTTTTTTTTTTTTTAGGGTTTACAAAGAAAAATTGATGAATAAAAGTGTGTAAATGATTAGGGTTTAGACAGCAAAGTATTTTTTGTTTGTTTGGTTGACGGAGAGGCGCGTCTATCTCACGCGCTGTTTATGCTAGTGAAGAGAAGTACAACGAGTGTGTTTGTTACTTTGTTTAGGTGCTTTTGGAACATGTTAACAGCAACTATGTGTTCAATGTAGGAATCTTTTTAGTTATTTCGTGTTTCGTTTTTAAATCAAAAATTATTTTCTTCAAACGAAACGATGTTGTTTATGTTTAATCGTATGTGTGAACCAAACCGAGTAAAATCAAAATAGTTATACAAAACTGAAAATCGAAACAAATAAAGTCGGTTTGGTTCGGTTGAGTTTCGGTCGATTTGTTGGTTCGGCTTGGTTTTCGGGTGCTTTTGCTCAGCTCTATGTTAAAGTTAGAAATGTCAATTTCCAGAAAAGTTCATGGTTGTTATTAGAATGTACGCGATCTGCTTAATCAACTCGATGATACGTTATTTATTCAAACACATTGGACATTAGATCGTTGATGCATAGACCAAATGCTTTTTGTGACGTTATGAAAATTGTCACCTCTAATTGAAGAGTAACATGAACTTATGTTATGATATGGATTGATTCATGACCCGACTCGACTTTGAAAATCACTAACTCGATGAAGAATTCAAACTAATAAGTAAAAGTAATAGGTTGAGGTCGTTAGGCCGGAAGCCAAGAATGGTAGATTTTAGCTCGTGTGAGTGTTACAGTGACGGATGTAGCTTCTTTTAATATGAAATGTTATGATGGGGAATTTAAAGGGTACTGATCTTTTTGCTAGAGTCTTAACTTAACTTAGTCATCTTTACGAGCTGAATGCATGAACGGCTTAACCAAGTTGAATTATTTTGTTTTGATATGATTGTTTGCCTTTCTTTATAGACATTCTTGTTAAAACGGGACATTCGCACGAAGTGTATGAATGTTTCCAATTCATGAAATGAGAAGTGTATGAATGTTAAAACGGGACATCCATATGATCTATTAGATTGGTTTGAAATAGAAAACGATTTATTTGAACCTGATAAAAGAAATTGATAATCAAATGATCAACCAGACGTTTAAGACAAACTATTATTGAACTAAGAATATGAGAGTATAACTTAACCAAATATAAATCTCAAAAATAATGTGCAAAAAGTATTTCAAGATTTAAAATTCTTTCTCTTTTTTTTTTCTTTTNAATTTTGCCTACTATTATATTAAAAATAATAATTAGTAATAAAAAAAAAAAAAAATGGAAATTGTTCGGAAGGACCAAGTTAAATATTTTAATGGGAAAGCATACTCACCACCCAATTAAATAATTAAAATATTCGGGCGTCGTCGTTTGGTGGAGAGTGGCTAGTGGCTGCAGCTAATATTTTCCATAGGGGTTGGGAAACTTTGGATATATGTTGCACGTGCATGATATATATATCAAAAGTGTTTAATACGTGTTTCTAGAGTTGAAATTTATAGTTTAACGTCGTTTAATAGCAATCTACCATAGTTATTTTGTAGGGGGATAATGTAGATAAAAGCATATAGGTTACTTATTTATTGAAATGAATTTATAGATCACTCAAGTACTCAATTATATGTTTGTTTTTCATTTACAAATTTCGGCCAAATTTATGCCCAAATATAAATAAGAAACCAAACTTTAACTTAGTCAAGCAAGATGAACGAAAAGTTTGATGTGAAATATTCACTTATTTTAAGTGTGAATTATATTACTAAAAGTTCTTTAGAAGGATAAAACTAAAATTTCTCGACTATTTTTTATTCGTATTATTTGTTTCATTCTTGCCGTTTGATAATTATCCGGGTTAAATTTGGCCTGAATTGGTGTAAACGAAGATAAAAAATGAGTGACCTATATGAGAAAAACTTAAAAAGTTGGTGGCCCCCAACATTATCCTTTATAGTAAAAAATGAGTGACCTTATGAAGAAAAAAAAAAAAAAAAAAAAAAAAAAAAAAAAAAAAAAAAAAAAAAAAAAAAAAAAAAAAAAAAAAAAAAAAAAAAAAAAAAAAAAAAAAAAAA